>LAPY01002440.1:7473-22733 GCA_000970635.1 Eragrostis tef
GTTTTGTTACCTTCCATTCCCCTTACTCCGAATCACAAGAGATGGCGCTGTGGCGTTGATGGTGTGTTGCCGCTGCTGCACTCTTTTGCTATGGTCGTCCACCGTGCGCCCATCGGCGGGTTTCATGTGGAAGCCACCAGGTCGGTGAAGCCGGGAGCCGCCCCCCTCGTCCTGGCGAACCCGTCGCCGGCGTCCGACGAAGATGTGCCGGACATCACCGTCTAGGCCATCGGCACTTCTCGTTTCTTGTAAGCGCTCCACGCCCTTCCTCCGTAGCTCGATTCAATACAGTCTAGGATTGGTAGTTACTGCTCTTGCAATTCGATTTCGGCCTCCGTATCTGTGATGTGATCCAGTAGTATTTGGTACATGTGCATCTAGCAATTGTTATCAAAGGATAATAATTTAGGGCCTGTTTGGTAGGGCTCTGGCTGCTGTGGCTTCTCTGAAAAAGAGAGTTGTGCTGGCTCCGGCTGTGGTTGTGTCTGAAAACGTTTGCTAAAATAGCTTCTTCTGCAGCTTCACTTGATTTGTTGAATAAATGAAAATGACAATTGTCCATAGTGCCCCTAAATGGCTTCATCTTATACATATTGTTCTTGTTGTATTCTTTTAATGCGACTTTATGTGATAAAAATAATAAAAAGAAATTAGAGTTTCACTACCATTCTTTATTTTTTTTCTCCTCAACTCACCGATCTTATCCATGCCCAAACTCCATCGTTCTCATCCACTACTCTCTCTCTTCTCTCTAGTTCTCTCATAAACAAAAAAGAGCTTGCTGAGCGGTGCATCGCGAAGGGATTACAACAAGCAAGCAGTGCCTCGCCGTGCAAGGAAGCAAGCTGCCGCAGAGCGCGAGCATGCTCCGGTCGTGGGCGCCGACCTGGGCGAGGTGGGCAGCGGGGGGCATGCATCGGTCAAGCTCCTGACCAGGAAGAAGTTGAGCGGGGCACGCGGAGGAACGCCGGTGTTTCAGGCGTTGCCGGGCCTCCTGTCCTGCACCGCTGTGCTGCCTGCTCCGCCGCGTCCGGGACTCCCGCCCCGTCGCTTCTCGCGCTCAAATCAGGGGCAATATCGGGTGTTGCTGACGTGGAGGAGGAGGGAGCCGGCGAAGCTACCTTTCGGCAGCTCCCCGCTTCTGGTTGTTTTTGGCTGCGGCTTTCTCCAGATTTCACAGAGGAGCTGTTAGGCGAAGCGCTGCGTTTGGTGAATTTTTTGGAGGAGCCGCGGACGAAGCCGGAGATGAAGCCCTACCAAACGGCAATAGGGCCGGATAAGAGGTGCAACTGCGCAAGACGGGGACACGTGTACGATAGTTCAGTCTCTGTTTTCTGTCAGAAGCAGCAATCACCAAGCACGCGGTGCGTGCCTCAATTCACGTTATAACTTTAGTAGTATAAACAAAGAGGGTTCTGTTATACTCCTATAGTATAAGAGCAATTATAGTGGGCATGATGAAACCGGCGCAAACCAATCAGAGCAGGAGAGAAAACGGGCGCCGACGTCTCACGACGCGCCCGCTCGACGTCGGAGCAACGCGCAAGCGCGGCTCGCATTTGCTGAACGATCAATATGGCATTAACTTCTGGCAGGACCCATCACAAAAACACTCCACTTCATCACGTGTCGAAGCTGACTGCCGGCAAAATCATTAAATTTACTCTAAGAACCAACAGCTGAACAGCAGCCTTAAACTATTCAGGAAGAACAGCAGCCTAAAAACCACAGAACAACATGTTGTGTGTTTTCAATGCAGCATTAATACGGTTTAGACCTAGTTTGGCTGCCTAGTTGTCAGGCGTCGTGGGCTTTGAATCTACGTGACTAAGATACAAGCGCTAATGATGATTGTCCTATGTTTTGTTGTTAGAAACATGTAAGAAAGATGTTTATTTTACTCATCTGAACAATTCAATTTGTTTGCCTGGCCAGACAAAACTAAGGTTTGATTTACCTAATTCAAGTTGGTGCAATATACTACCTTCTATCAATGATTCTTTTCTGTTTCTCCATGTACAAATATTAAAAAATTTGTGTGACCATATTTGACATAAGTTGGCAGGCAAGTGGGCAGGTGGGCAATTACAACTTATTTCTTGACAAGGATGCACAAGAAATTTTATTTGGAAGGATGCAGAAGAAGCATAGGGAGGTTGCTATCAGATTAGCTGAAAAAGGTGCACCCAAGCAAGAAAAAAATATGAAGGGCTGCGGTAATCCAAACATTAACCCATTCATTTATAGAAGCGCCGCCATAATCCGACCGACATGCTAGCATCGCACCCCAAGGTATGCAAAACCACGTTAAACCGGACCAGATTGGAAAAATCGGACTTACCGGTCCGGTCTACCTGGTCCACCGGTTTTTGAATTTATAATTTAAAACATTTATGAAACTTTGAACAACAAAAGATAATATATAAAAAAAACTAAACGCAATTTGCAGCGCAATGTTGCAACAAGAACACGAAAATACCAACGTTTTCTCGGTCAAAAAAATATCACATTGCAGCTGGGAAAATCATTTTTCTTTTTCGAAAAGATCAGGATTATAGTTAGATTTTGTTTCAAGTTAGTTAGGATGTTTTTCCTCTAAAATGTGACATGGATTTTTTCCTGTAAAAAATGCAACATGATTTTGTTTCTAGAAACAAAGGCTATGTATCGCATACTTCGGAAGAAATACATTTGGAGGTATGCATATAGCGACAAAGTTTATGCCAGGTTTAATTTTGTGTGATGAACGTATATGTTGGTCTGGCCATAGATATCAACTAGCGCATTACTGCTCTTTGTAAGGATAGGTTAAAGCGCACATTTCCCTCGGTGGCTTCTGCATGTTAATATAGGATAGAAACCGTCCTTACCGTGGCTTATAACACAAGTTAAATCTTAACAAGATTCTATCTGAAACTCTATCTCTAAGGTACAGATATAACAACATGTTTTACATTAGTTGAAACCGAAACTGTTGAGATAATAACAGTCCCAACATATCAGGAGAAGTATCTCTATATTTAACACTCCCCCTCAATCACAACTTTCCAAGGTTGAGATTGTGTCAGAAATACTTCAAGTCATTGTACTGGCAACAGTTTTGTAAATCCATCAGCAATCTGATCTGGGCAATTACAACTTATTTCTTGACAAGGATGCACAAGAAATTTTATTTGGAAGGATGCAGAAGAAGCATAGGGAGGTTGCTATCAGATTAGCTGAAAAAGGTGCACCCAAGCAAGAAAAAAATATGAAGGGCTGCGGTAATCCAAACATTAACCCATTCATTTATAGAAGCGCCGCCATAATCCGACCGACATGCTAGCATCGCACCCCAAGGTATGCAAAACCACGTTAAACCGGACCAGATTGGAAAAATCGGACTTACCGGTCCGGTCTACCTGGTCCACCGGTTTTTGAATTTATAATTTAAAACATTTATGAAACTTTGAACAACAAAAGATAATATATAAAAAAAACTAAACGCAATTTGCAGCGCAATGTTGCAACAAGAACACGAAAATACCAACGTTTTCTCGGTCAAAAAAATATCACATTGCAGCTGGGAAAATCATTTTTCTTTTTCGAAAAGATCAGGATTATAGTTAGATTTTGTTTCAAGTTAGTTAGGATGTTTTTCCTCTAAAATGTGACATGGATTTTTTCCTGTAAAAAATGCAACATGATTTTGTTTCTAGAAACAAAGGCTATGTATCGCATACTTCGGAAGAAATACATTTGGAGGTATGCATATAGCGACAAAGTTTATGCCAGGTTTAATTTTGTGTGATGAACGTATATGTTGGTCTGGCCATAGATATCAACTAGCGCATTACTGCTCTTTGTAAGGATAGGTTAAAGCGCACATTTCCCTCGGTGGCTTCTGCATGTTAATATAGGATAGAAACCGTCCTTACCGTGGCTTATAACACAAGTTAAATCTTAACAAGATTCTATCTGAAACTCTATCTCTAAGGTACAGATATAACAACATGTTTTACATTAGTTGAAACCGAAACTGTTGAGATAATAACAGTCCCAACATATCAGGAGAAGTATCTCTATATTTAACACTCCCCCTCAATCACAACTTTCCAAGGTTGAGATTGTGTCAGAAATACTTCAAGTCATTGTACTGGCAACAGTTTTGTAAATCCATCAGCAATCTGATCATTGGATGACACAAACCAAATGTTTAATGACTTGTCTGCAACTCGTTCCCGTACAAAGTGATAACCAATCTTTACTTGCTTCATTCAGGCATGAAAAGTTAGATTAGTAAAAAGATATGTAGCTCCTAGATTATCACATCAGAGACAAGCAGTCTAGGCTATGGTATGCCTAATTTCGCCAGAACACTCTGTAACCAAATCACCTCAGCTATAGCATTTGCAAGTGACTTGAATTCTGCTTCTGTACTGGACCTGGAGACAATTGTCTGCTTTCTAGCACTCCACGAAATAAGGTTATGACCCAAAAATACAGAAAAGCCTCCGGTTGATCTTAATAGATCATGTGTCACACTAAAAAGCTCTCAAGAACACAAGGTGAATGCTTGGGAGGTGAAGATACAACCATGTATCATAGTATAATAGGTGCATTATAGTATTTTTCATGCCCACACGACTTAATAGATCATGTGTGTATATTTCTTGAGTCAACAATACTTCTTAACACATTTCTTAACTTCAGCTCCCAAGAAGTAATGTAATTCTCCAAGATCTTTCAATGCAAAATCTGACCTTAGATCCTTCGGAAGGGCACCAAATGCCTCTTAAGAAGAGTTTGCACCAATAATGTCATCAACATATATAAGAAGGAAAATTGTTACTCCATTATTACTATATATGAACAAAGAAGTATCAGCATTAGAAAAATCTGAAACCAAGTTGTTTCAACTTTGTGCTTAACCTTGAGTTTAGCCGCCTTTCAACACATAAAGTGCTTTACCAATTCCGCACACAAAATTAGGCATCCTCATACCCAGGTGGTTGCCTCATGTAAACCTCTTCCTCCAGTATGCCATAAAGAAACGCATTATGTGCATCAAGTTGTTGAAGGCACCATCCTTTGGAAACAACAATATATAGCACAAGACGAATAGTAGCTAATTTAGTGACAGGACTGAAGGTGTCTTCATAATCTATACCATATCGTTGCTTGGACCCCTTTGCTACTAGACGTGCCTTGAACCTATCAATAGTTCCATCAGCCTTCTTCTTCACCTTGTACACCCATTTACAATCCACAACAATGGTGGCTTGATTTGCAGGAACAAGAAGCCATGTACTCCCTCTGTCTAGAAATATAGTGTTCATTGAGTTTTGTCCTAAGTCAAACTTTACAAATTTTGACCATCAATTACAGAATAAACATAAATATTGACAACACGAAAATGATGTTACTAGATTCATCATGAAATGAACTATCACAATATGTAACTCTTTTAGTTCGAAACAATATATATTTTTATTAATTGTTGGTCAAAGTTTCAAAAAAGTTGACTTAGGACAAAGCTCAATGGACACTATATTTCTGGACGGAGGGAGTATGGTTTTTCATCGATGCACTATATTCCTCATCCATTGCCTTTCGCCACTTGAAATCTTCCAATGCTCTTGTAAATTTTCAGGTTACCTGTAGAATACCAATTTGCGTAGTCTCTAATCTATTTGATTCTTTTTTGGTACCGATTTGCTATGACAATTGTAACCTGTAGTAACATTCACCATAATAATGTTCATTTAGCTCCTTGCATCGAGCCATCATTGTAGCTTGCCGAGAGCACTTGGGTCAAGGAGGAGAAACAGAGTAAGCAGAGCGCATGGAGTAGGCGACTCTCTATAGGGACTGGAGGGATGAAAACGGTCGGAAACGGTCAAAAAATGTCATTATTATTTCTTAACAGTATTATTTAGTCAAAAACAAAATCGAAACCGGTAACCTCGGAAATGGAAACGGAACCGAAAATATTGAAATATCGAAAGCGAATCTATCGGAATGAAAATATGTGATCGAAAAACCGAGCTCTGATATATGTGATAAACTACTAATATTGACATAAGTAGACAATTTATTTTGTATAATGGCATGTGTTCATGCAACCCACGCAAGCACATGATTAAATAAATTGAAAACTAATGTGTGAATGGCCTAACCAAGTTCATGCAGCGTGGATGGAATAAGGACTTCGTATACAAGGTAATCAATCAACCAAGCTGGGCTATAGTTGGGTAGAAATTACCGTAATTAATTACTATCACGCCAAAATCGCGGTGACTATTTTCAGGCGAGTCATCATTTTCACATGAGGTAGTTGGGTTGCTGCTTAGGCTAGTTGAGTAAAGAAAAGATCTGATGGTAACTGTCTTATACGGTATTTTTGATAGAATTTTAAGATAATACGATATTCCGTCAATTCGATCGAAAAATCTCTCCATCGTTTTCATTTTCGTTTCCTTATAGATTTTTCCGTTTCCATTTTTGTTTCTGTATTCCCATAATCATTTTTCCATTTTTTTTGTTTTTTTCAGAAATGATCATTCCATCACCATTTTCATCCCTATGTGGCTGACACCAGAGCGTGCGGAGGTTGACGGTCAACGGGAGGGTGCCTCCCCACACCTCTCTCTCTCTCTCTCTCGTCAACGGGAGAGTGCCTCCCCACCTGAATTTTCATTAAAAACGAGCAGTAATCCGACCATGCTTATTGCTTCATTTTCTTAATGACTAAAATTGCTTCGTTTTCTTAATCGATGTAATATATATTTATGTAATGATCGTGCTTATTGAAAGTAGATTACATAAGCTAGCTTATGATAAGCTGGAGGGGAAGAAGGACCAATTTGTTGTCTCTTATGTTGGATTTGTTAAGCTGTCATAAGCTCCTCTACACCAATTTATGGATTTACCATGATATGGTGGACCAAATTACATATGCTGCTGCAGTTTGTAGCAATAAAATGAATTTTTTTCTGAAATATAGTATTTTAATAAAAAATTACCGTTTTGAAACACGCTTTGAAAAATTTGTAAAAATAGATGCCTGTCCGTCATCAGGTAACCAATTGGTCACCGGATGATCGATAGACTGTCGGCTGCGTGCCCACCTAGGCTATCGGACGGCGAAATACGTCCACGCCACCTATCGGTCGTTCGGCAACCGACAGGCCTTAGCTTTTTTTTTTTCTCTCGAAACAATTGCAGACCATTCGGTCAGCCAGAAACCGACTGGACCTATCTGTTACTAGGCAACTGATAGGCCTTTGAAGGAGGGCGGAACTGAGAAGAACAGAGCAGTCGTTCAATCGATCAAACGAGTGGTGCCCCTCGTGGGAATCGAACTAGTCGTGTCCTAGTGGAAATGGAACGATCCTTCAACGATCGATCGAACCAGTCAGGGAAGAAAGGATGGAAACGAGCGCTCGAGTAGTAGAACAGAACAGGCGGCCTAAAATTTTCAATTCCCGCTTCTCTGGCTAATTTCTGTTCGATTCCTCGCAAAAATAGCTTCCTCGCATCCCTAGTCATCCATTTGAGTCATCTTAGGTGCAAATCCATCACCCAAATGGACGAATTTTGAGGATTTGTAGCCGCCGGTTCTTGTCCCTATCCAGTAATATTCCGGGAATTAATCGACCCATCAAAGGAACTCCAATTCGTGTGTTGTTTTCACAAATGGACTCCAAATGACGTCTACTTTTTTACATATTTTTTGTTTTAATTTTTTTTCAAATTTCAAATCCCAAAATCGGGTTACCTAACTTATCTAATCGGACCGGTTTCTTCCATAACCGCGGTTATAGACGGATAATCGACGATTTCGTGAACCTTGCTAGGAGGTGCTAGGCAGTTTTTAATCAAGAAGAAGTATGTTGCCTCTAATGTATTGTCGGGTATACAAACAATTTATTTTCTAAAAAATTGACGAAAATGGGGCAAGGCTGGCTACCTATCGGTTATTAGGAAACCGATAGGACCTTTAGGTTCCCGATAGGCCTCTTCTATGGGTACGACAGCGCTATTTGGTGGATTTACCATGACCGATAGGTCCCTCTGCACAATCCACTTTAGCTGCCACTTAGGCCTGTCGGTCACCCAACCCAGTGACCAATTGGACACTGGGTGACCGACAAGCAACTATTTGTGCAATTTATTCTAAAATGACTCCAAATATACAATTATTAATTAAAATACTATTATTTGAATAAAAAATTCGCAATAAAATAGCTTATCACAATCTGTAAGCTACAACAAATATGCCCTTGTTTGTCTGGTTTCAGTCCTTGTTGATGTTTTATCACAATTTGTAAGCTGCAACAAAATATGCCCTTGTTTAATCTTGCTTTAATGCTGGTTTCAGTCCGTGTGTTGGGGTTTGATTTAAGGGGCATTTGCAAAACTGGTCTTCTTTTAGACGTCAATTACAAAATCGGTCTTCTTCTGAACTTTGCAAAAATGGTTCTGTTTTTTGAACTTGAAGCTAGAAAGAGGTCATATTCCGTTAACAGCAACTGCCGGTGTTAAATGACTTGCTAAAAGACCAATATGCCTTTTGCAAAATCGGTCCTGTTTTGATAATGAATTGCAAATCTGTCCTGTTTTCGGCAGTAGCATCTTAGAATTTCAAAAAAGATATTTAAATAAGTTTGTGCCCGAATATAAATATTTTTAATATTTTATAAACAATTTTGACACAATTCATTTTTCCCTTTTTTGCTATAATTGATCCTCCGATGTGCAATAAACTAACGAAGAGTTGCCTTGCTAAACTAAAATAAAATAGTGAACGTGGGAAATCAGAACGAGGCTCGGAGGAGACGTTCAAACAGATACGAGTTGAGAAAATTGTGCTAATCCCTTGTCCTCATGGAAAGCCAATTCATTTGACAGGAACGATAATACAGGAAAAGGAGGAGGCTTGGGAGTGGAGCTCCACGGACGCGCTCGACCAGAAGCTCCCCGAGGCTCGATGGCTAGCTCGGTCCTGCGGATGCCTTATGCGGAGCAGCAGGGCAAGAGGGCACGCAAGCCACCACGCGGATTCGCGACTGGGCCGCATGGCGATGCTGATCTGATGGGAGTCCGGGGGGAACAGGCGGCGACGAGTCCCATCGGGCAGGAGACGGCGGCGTCCGTGCCACGCCCACGCGCGCGTGCCGGAGGTGGCGTATGCTCCCTTCCCTGCTTGAGCACTGCCGTGCGCCGCCACCTCAAACCCAGTTGCGCCGCCGCGCCGAATCGCGCCCGCGCGCTTGCCGTCGCTCGCCGCCTCTGTCCCACCTGCGCGCTGCGCCGCCGCCTGGAGCCTAGGTTTAGGGTTTCGGAGTGCGCGGGAGATAAAGGAAGGAGGAGGTCGGGCACGCACAGAGAACAGCCGCACAGGTGAAGGGATGAGGCAGGGGCAGTCCCGTCTTTTCCTCTTTTCTCAAAAGTTTTCTTATTTATTTTAAGTCCAAAATTCCTTTTTACCTAACGGCATATCAAAAATGGACCTAACGGCAGCTTCAAGTTTGAAAAACAGGACCGTTTTTGCTAAGTACAGAAAAGAAGACCAAATTCGTAATTGACGTCAAAAGAGAACCGGTTGTGCAAATGCTCCTTGATTTAATTAGCCAGTCGTGAATCGTTTGTCAGTCAAACTATTTTTCTTTACACAATGTAGTTTCAATATTCTGTCGTCAAGTGCCTGGATCTGCTGGTCACGCCGCACTTCCGGCCCGCCGCCGAGTCTGCGCGCCGGGAGCTCGTCCGCCTGCCGCGCCAGGACTTCTCGTGGGTGCCGTATCTCGACTCTGGCGACAGGGAGCAGTGGAACGCCATGCACAGCAGCTTGACCCAGTGGCTCCATCCCAACCCGCGCTGCTGCAACCACCACACGCCGACGGCCTCTGACAACAGCATGACGACGACGCTGTCGGCCGTCTCTGATCTCGAACCTGTCATCGAGGTGTTTCGGACCTGCAGCGCCACATCCCGCTGGCCGAGTACAACGCGCACCGGAGCAAATCCGCCCTCGTCGACGACGATGATGCTACTACAACAACGTGTCTGAAGGACGTGCCGCACCTGAAGCTAGGGCTCCTCTTCTCCCCGCACGGCTCGCCGGAGGAGGCCAAGACGCTGGGCCCCGCGGTGGAGAGCGCGGCGGCGAGGAGCAGGCCGGCAGCGTGCGCCGGAACATCAGCCTGGAGGAGCTGGACGAGTTCGTGCTGCCCAAGGCGATCGACTGCCTCCACCGGAAGCCTGAGGCGGCGGCGTACCAGGTGACCTGGAAGGCGAGGCACGGCATGGCGTTCCTGAAGGTCAAAAAGGCGGGGCTAGTGGTGAAGACGCCGCCGATGCATTTCGGGACCGGACGAGCAATGATCCGGCAGCCGCGAGACCCCAAGCTTGAGAGGTGGATACAGGTGGTCATAGACTTCTTCAATCTCTGGGCGGTACGCGCGCCGCGCTGGCTTCAAGGATCCTTTCTGGAGTGGTTCAGAAGGCGAACGAAATGCAACAAGGGCGCACGTCCAACAGTGTGCTAATGAACTCGTACTAAAATCATGTATGTTATGTGGCCCATCTGAAGGAGTTTTTTCTACAGATCGAGAAAATGAGTGTATTAATACAGACAAAAAAAATAATAAAACAAAGCTCGAGTTAGTCTATAAGAGCTAACATGCGTGTTTCGCGAAGAGAAACGCCCCGTATCCGGATGTCTCTATTTTTTTTTTGAGAATTACACAGTACAACGCAGACGCTCACAACACGCACGCACACTTATCTTTATAAACACACGTACGCAAACCCTACTCCTATGAGCACCTCCGAAGGACTGAGCACCCGGCAAATCTGGAGATTCCCGAAGTCACCAAAGGCGCCTCGTTGTCGACAGGAACGCCGCTTACCACTTAACCATAATGCCGGTAAATTCTAGAAAATTCGCTTCTATCAAGAGTCGAACCTAGGATCTCAAAGGTGTTAATCGGGTGTCTTAACCATTAGGCCAAGAAGCCTTTCACCTTCAGATGTCCCTATTGCAGGCGTGCCAATGTCTCCGGATGTCCCTATTGCAGGCGTGCCAATATCTCTATCTCTTCTCTTCTCTACTCCTAAAAAGTCCAAAGTTAATCTTTCGTCAGCACGAGTCCGCGAGTCCGCGCGTCCGATGAAGCCCGCCCGTAGTACGCGCACCTCCCGCATCGTATAGCGTATTCTATACGGACTGCTTGCAGCCCGCCCAGTACGTGCCTGAATAAGCATCGGCCCACGTACGCACGGTTGTGCCTCGCGCCAGGTGCAACGTCGGGCTGAACACGGAGAGCTTCGTCCACCCGCTGCTGCCCATGGCGAAACGGGTGGTCGTGGTCGTCATTGGCTCATTGCCCAATTTGACTAGCGGAGGGGATGGTGAAGAAGCCGAGCAAGCGGGGCGGCCGAAGCTCGCGGTAGCGTTACAGGAAGACGGCGTCAGAGCTATGATTCGACTCAAACTGTAGTCGACCTACAGCAGGCGGAAACATGCAGGACAAGATGTGGTTCGTATATATTCTGATGCAATTTTTTAGCCCGAGCATTCCATTAGCTATCCAATGTGGCTGCAATCAGCTGCATAGATGCCTCTGGTTTGAAAGAAAAATATGATTCACGTTGTACAACAAATATCATCCCTAACTTTCATATTGAACATATGATATCTCCCAACTCGATCTCCCTAAATATTATTCATGTTGTAGGCGCTATGTGTGGTCCAGTTAACTGATTTATTCGGTTTTTCACAAAAACAAAACTGATTAATTCGGTAGATCAAGGTCCTAAACTTAAAATGGTGTGATAGAAATCTCCTGATAGTATTTGCAAATTGTGATCCAAAAGTAGTACTTGAGATGCTCCTATTCCAACCAAGGATCAAAAACTTCTATTGTAATAGAAATTAAAGTATCCAATAGTAGTACTCTCTCCGTCCTAAAACAAATGACACTTTAGGTTTGTCCCAAAACTAAAGTGTCATTTATTTTGTGACAGTGGTAGTAGAAATGATATGGCATTTGCATATTTTTGCTGCTGTCATGTGTGATCTAGATTTTAACCTCTGATATAGGAATTAAAGTAGTGTAATAGAAAATTATTTAAAAGCAATATGATTTCTCGTGTTTGTTGTGATCAAGTGATCAACAGTGACGGGCTTCACATTTTAAACTTCAAAGCAGATAAAACCTTTGTGCCTGGTTGACATGGATTGAGAGGGGTTGCATTATATTCTGTTGCAAAAAATTTGGCCCGTAGCAACGCACCGGCATTTTGCTAGTACATAGTATACAAACAAAAGAAATAAAACGAGATAAAATATAAGCATGGAGAACTTGTATTGTATTGATTCTTATGCATTCACAAGCATTGCTCTCCTTTTCTCATACAAATCTCTTGCATTTGCGCCCGACAATACAAAATTTAGTAGGTGGATGAAGATTTACAATAAAAATACTTATGTGTTGGAATCTCAAACTCCATGTCATTTATGGGTGGTTTTTGCAATTAAACCTTTTTATGGTCTTTTAATAATGTAGGATGTCCGCTACAACCTGACTTAGTGTACGATCCATCTTTTAATGTGCTCCATTTTCTGTCGCCGGGATTGTTTTTTTCCCAATTGAACGTGATCCTAGACTTACCCTGTCCGTTTTCTGTTTGTTTTTTCATAGAATTGGATCAAAAGTAGTGTCGCAGAAGTAGGTGGTAATAAAGACTATTCTTTTATTCATGTCCACACTGTTTATTCCCATATTAGGCAAAATGAAATAGTATACTTAACTGGTTTATGTTATATAATTGCGTATGAGCATGAAAATAGTAAGACTTTTCAAGACGTATATTCCATAGGTTATGATGTTATTTTTTTATAAAAAGAATGTTAGGATCATTCGAGTAACATAAAGGGAGAGCGTAGGTATTCCATAAAGATCCTTGGTATCTTGAAACAAAGGACAATGAAGATATCACCATTTGAAGTGGAAGTTGTTGATTTCAAGGTGCACACCATCAACTTCTACAATTCAATAGACAAAGAGTTCAGAGTTAATCCAAGACACAACGTATACTTCGTTGTATTCAGACGTTAATAAAAAGGAGAACGACACGCGGTTCACTTTCGGTGACACTGACGAGAAGGTGTGCAAGTTAGTAAGAGCTACTAAGATAGTACATGAGTATGTGCTACACTGACAAGGTATATTTCTCTACCTCGATAAAAGTGCTTGGTTTATTTCTATAATAGGATACTCCAAATGACACAATAAAAATTTCACAAGACATAAGTAGCAAAATTCAACACAACTTTTAATTTAGTACAAACACTAGAGTGGTATGTATCGGATAATAACAATGTAAAAGGCATATTTGTTCTAATGGGCTAGTGTCTGGACAGGTCGCAAATCCTTGTAACAAGGTGTGTGTTGCCTCTTTGCACATTTTCTCTCTTCTATAAATTCTAACACGCAAAGCTTTTACGTTGTTGCCAAAAAAAACTGAAGTGTGGTAACATAGGAGAGAAGAAGCAAAAATTTGTGGGGTGAGAGAGGCTCGAACTCTCGACCTCAGGATCACTCACTTTTAGCTATGAGACCTACGCGCTAGCCAACTGCGCCACCACCCCTTTTGTGCTTTATATGAAAATTTGAAAATCTGAATAACTTAGTGAGTAGGATATTGCACCCAGAACAGATTTTTTTTCTGCCTTTTCTATCCGGAAAACAAAAATTCTAAACCGGTTGCGGTCACACTGACGAACTGATGCTCGGAACTGTTTACACTTGAGCGACCGAGAGGCCTAAGCCCGGAGGGGAAACTGACAGCGAGTACGATCCAACTTTTTTTTTTTTTTGAGACGGGTACGATTTAACTTCTGTCGAGTCCAATGAACAGTATAGGGAGGGGGGGGGGGGGGCTGAAGAAGTTGGACTAAATCAGAGGAATGGCAAGAGGATAACAGTGCTGTAAAGGATTAAGTTTTCAAGTGCAGGGAAGCCGGCACAAGCAATGGCACGCGTGACGTTGGCTTCTTGGGGGAAAAAGGACTCGTCTTTCAGCATGCCAAGGGGCTCACACCACAGCTACATTCGGAAGCCATATATCTGGCGAGCTGGTTGTCGGTATTGAGATGAAATTGCTGGTATGCACCCATGGAAATTCCAGAGTCCCTTGCCCCATCCATGGAACGCTAGTTTGAGGTAATGATGTATTCATCGTCAACTGAAACAAATAAGGCAGGATGGCAGATTACTGACGGTTGGATCAGGAACTCATAAGCAACACCGCAGTCTGAAAAATCCAACATCTTCAGAGGCAACATTGCCTACTACAAATTGTTTTCCCGGCATTGCACACCGATGCCGGCAATGGCCATCAAAGGCACCTTGCAAGAGGAAAAAAAACGGGATCCTAAAAATGTCAAATATTACTGTCAGCAGCAGATACTTTTTACAAAGTTTGGCTACAAATGCCAGTTACAGATGTTTCTCTAGAAAGAGTATTCCGTACATCAAAATTTTGTGCATCATATTACATTGCGAGTGTTATCAGACATGAACACTACGGCCCTAGAAAATGCAAGGAGTCGGCTCCCAAGGTTGACCATCTTCTTTCTCTGACCTGAATGACTATCTCAATTCCAAGGCCACTTCCATGGTGAAAAAACAAGAAAAATACATTCATTCATGGCCTCATGGGTTCGAGAGAACTTTCTTTCTCTGTTTCTGTTTTGTGTTTAAAACGCAGCAGCAGAGAAGTGTTGGAGGATGCTGTTATCGTCCATCCATGTAATCCTTTGGATCTTCTGAAAAAATCAGTATAACAAACACATTCTATTTGGCTCATTGGTTGTGTTGTACACATGTAATGTAGTATGGAACTGCAAATGGTTTCCCTTCTGCAACTGGCAAGATCACAATAAACCATGTCAATCAGGGTCTAAGGGGGTGTTCGTTTCCCCCCTCTAAAGTTTAGACCCTCTAAAATCAAAGAGAATTTTGTCATTTAGGAGTACTAAATAAAGTCTAATTACAAAACCTTTTTGCATATGAGCGTAAATTTACGAGATGAATCTAATGAGCCTAATTAATCCATGTTTTGGTACAGTGATGCTACAGTAATCATCTTCTAAATACGGTTTAATTACCCTCATTAGATTTCTCTCGCGAATTAGACCAGGGGTTCTGGAGTTAGTTTTGTAATTAGACTTTATTTAATACTCCTAAATGACAAGATTCTTTTTGATG
>LAPY01002440.1:49415-60067 GCA_000970635.1 Eragrostis tef
AGAGAGGGGGGGGGGGGGGGGGGGGGGGGGGGGAATTGGCCTGTAATGTTTGATCCAAAAAAAATTATTTCTGCAAAAAGTTGAAAGTTCATGATGAGCTGCGGCCAAGAACGCGTGTGTATGTCATGTGAAACAGTAAGGCCCTACCAAAATCATCATTCCATAACGTGTAGTCATGAATCTTTCATTGGATCCTTGCTCGCAACCTGCAATATCAAACTGTAGACGGTTGCAGTTCAAAGCAAAGCATCAATCTCAATGCCAATAGGATACAGTTTTGTAGTACCCAGTTGCGAATTCCTTTGGCTAGTTGGATCAGACCCTAAATGAGCATGTGACCATTTTTTTCCCTCAAACACGAACATGTGACCATTTTTTTTTCCTCGAACACGAACATGTGACCATTTGCTCTCTATCTGATTATAAATATCGCGTGAAGCGTCTTTTCTGAAGCTGCGTGCAAATGCACTGCCGGGCGAGCTGCAGGAGACGCCGAGCGGCTATAAAATGGTAAAGGATCTCAGCTACACAGCACATCTTTCGCTTTCAGAGTTTCAGTAGCCACACACACCTCTCTCGCTTCTTCGTCTTGGCAGCTGAGTGGGGGAAAAGCAAAGCACAAGGGAAGCCGAGACGGAGGAGGAGCAATGGCGGCTCACTTGCTGCTGCACGGCAGCCTCGACGCCACCATCGTCGAGGCCAACCACTTCAACGACAGCGTTCGCAAGGTCAGAGCTCCGTGAATCCCTTCGTGCCTACAGAACTTAATAAAACTGTCCGCACTTACCGTGGCAAACTGGCAACCTTTAACAACTGATCATGCTGATTTTTTTCATCAAAGAAACAACTGATCATGCTGTCACGCGAACACACAATCACCATAGATACATGGGCTCTAGTGCACTGTTGTGTCTTTGGTGGCACATGGGTCGGACGCAGAGCAGTTTATAATTACAATGGCTGCTTGCTTACTCGTGTGTGTTTTGTTCGAACAGGTGGAGGACGGGGTTGATGAGAAGCAGCTGAAGGGCCCTGACCGTGGAAATCCCCTGCTGTATGCAACGGTGGACCTCAACCGGGCTCGCCTTGCCCGGACGCGGCTGGTGGACGAGAACCAAGGGAATCCGCAGTGGAACGAGTCGTTCCACATCTACTGCGCTCACTTCAGCTCCCACGTCGTCTTCTCCATCAAGCTATCGCTTCTCTTCGACGCCTTCCTTGTCGGCCGCGCCTACCTCCCGGTCCGTGACATCCTCGACGGCCAGGAGGTCGACCGGTGGCTCGACGTCCTCAACGAGGACAAGAAGCCTCTACCGCACGGGCCAAAGATACGTGTGCGTGTTCGGTTCACCGATGTGACCCGAGACCGCCTTTGTGGCTGGGGCAATGGAGTCGGCGACGGCAAGTACCCCGGCGTGCCGTTCACCTTCTTCGAGCAGCGGTTGGGGTGCAAGGTCACTCTGTACCAGGACGCGCATTCACTGGACACGTTTAAGCAGAAGATCTCGCTCAATGGAGGTCTGCCATACGAGCCAGGAAGGTGTTGGGAGGACATTTTCGACGCCATCAGCAATGCGCGCCACCTCGTGTACATCACCGGTTGGTCGGTGTACACCGAGATAACGCTCGTGCGCGACGGCAAGCACTCCGGCGACAACATCACTATTGGTGAGCTCCTCAAGCGGAAAGCACGAGAGGGCGTGCGTGTGCTCATGATGGCGTGGGATGACTCCTCCTCCCCTTTCAACCTTGGCATTATAAGAGGTTCTGTCGGCACGCACGACATCGACACGAAAGCCTACTTCAAGGGTAGTGACGTTCATTGCGTCCTCTGCCCCCGCAACCCGGCCGAGGGAAACTCATTTATGCAGGCCCGGGAGACGGCATGGTTGATGTCCCACCACCAGAAGTCCGTCATCGTCGACGCTGACATGAAGGACGATGGCGAACGGCGCCGCATCGTCAGCTTCATCGGCGGCCTTGACCTCACCGACGGCCGCTACGACACACAAGACCACTCCCTGTTCAGGACGCTGAACACAGTGCATAGCAACGACTTCTATCAGGGAAGCTTTGAAGACCCATCCATCAAGTTGGGTGGGCCGAGGGAGCCGTGGCACGACATCCACTCGAAGATCGAAGGCCCCGCGGCTTGGGATGTGCTCCACAACTTCGAGCAGCGGTGGAGGAAGCAAGTCGACAAGGATCTCCTCATAGATCTCAAAGGTATGGAAGATGTGATCGTACCTTTGTCCCAGGTGGTGGTGTCTTCCGACGACCCGGAGACATGGAACGTGCAAGTCTTCAGGTCCATCGATAGCAGCGCATGCGCTGGTTATCCTGAAACCCCAGAGAAGGCAGCTCAGTTTGGGCTTGTTAGTGGCAAGGGCCACATCATTGACAGGAGCATCCAAGACGCCTACATCCATGCAATACGTCGCGCCAAGCACTTCATCTACATCGAGAACCAATACTTTTTTGGGAGCTCGTACGGGTGGAGACCTGAAGAGGGCATGAAGCCGGAGGACATCAAGTGCTTGCATCTGATCCCTAGAGAGCTCTCGTTGAAGATTGTTAGCAAGATTGAAGCCGGTGAGCCATTTGCAGTGTACATCGTGATTCCAATGTGGCCGGAAGGCCAACCTGCAACCAACCGAATGCAGGCTATGTTGTATTGGCAAAGGAAGACGATGGAGATGATGTACTATGACATCTCGGTTGCACTTGAGGCAAAGAAGGTCAATGCCAACCCTAGGGATTACCTCTCCTTCTTCTGCTTGGGGAATAGGGAGGCCAAGTTGGCCGGTGAGTATGAACCTGCAAGTCATCCATGGAATGGGACGGACTACGCTCGGGCTCAGCAGGCGCGACGCTCCATGATCTATGTTCACTCCAAGATGATGATAGGTATGTCAAATGGTATTGGTTCCTGGTTATATTTACGTACACGAACTTTTAGCATTTGGAAAAAAAAATATTTTGAACGTCTTAGTACTTATTGCAAACTAAGATGAGCATATCTAGAACTGAAAACTCTATGGTAGCAAAAGATTCTTTTTTTTTAGAAATTATTTAGTCTGGCACCTATACATGTTGGAAGTTTTCACTTATTATTACTTCAGCCCCTACTATGCAGATACAATTGCGTTAGTCATGTGCTTGGTAACATTTTCTTTTACGAATCATTTGGTTGGTAACATAGTGATTTGTCTGATTTGTTTCAGTTGACGACGAGTACATTATTGTTGGATCTGCTAATCTCAACCAGCGGTCGATGGATGGGGCTAGGGATTCCGAAATTGCCATGGGTGCATACCAGCCGTTCCATCTGAACACCAGAGATCAGTTTGCCAAAGGGCAGGTCCATGGCTTTCGGATGTCGCTGTGGTGTGAGCATCTTGGCATGTTGAAAGGTGAGTTCCAGAACCCGGGAAGCCTGAAGTGCATTCAGACGGTGAACAAGATGGCTAATCAGTTTTGGGAGCTCTACGCTAGTGGCAATGGCGCCGTTGAACATGACCTCCCGGGGCATTTGCTCAGCTACCCTATTGCTGTCGCGAAGGATGGCACTCTGACAGAGCTTCCGGGGATGAAATTTTTCCCTGACACAAAGGCTCCAGTGCTTGGCACGTTCCATGATGATCTACTTGCACCTGCTATTCTTACTACTTAGATAAGAAATTATACCTTGCCGGTGCCTGCTGTTTAAATTTCTATGTCCAACGCGAAATGAATTTTGAGCTTCTCTGTAACCTATGCTGGTGATATTTACAGAGAGGCAGCTCTATCCATGAGTGTACCAGCTCAATGTTACGATTGTATGAACATTTTTATTGAAATAACAACGTTTTAATATGTTCCTTGAGTAAGCTGTTAAACTGATTGGCAAGTACTAGTGTAATCCTTTTCTTTCTTTGAGGAAGTGTGATGCTTCCTCCACTGTAAGCGAAAGGTCGTGTGGTTGTAGCAGAACAGCGCTGCGTAGTCCTATCATAATGGATTGTGATCATTGTTTTTGTCCTCTCCATCTTGGCTGAGCAATAAAACCGTAGCAAAAATTTGAAATAAGACTTTTTTTAGATAATGGGAAAAAGAAGTCCCGACTTTGACCCCCCTAAGGAGGGCTACAGCCATCGCATTACATCAAATTGCAGCGCTTACGTCTACCATCTCACACTCACCCTTTAATCAAAAGACAGGAGACACCAACATAGTTTTCATAGGAATTTATTGAGCAAATCTCCATCCATGGTTGGCAAAGATCTGCATCACCGTCGTCTCCAGTGAAGCCTCTTGGATGAAGTTGGTGTCCTCCTCACACTTTTGTAGCTTCGCCTACAGTCTTAGCCAATGTGTGCCCCTGTAGAGTACCTGCATATATGTTTTCATTGGAGATTTATCAAATATAATATCATTCCTAGTAATCCAAAGAGGCCAGCATAAAGCGGAAACTCCACGTAACAAAGGATGCACTGGGTTTGGGTAATCATCTTGTTCGATCATTGCACCAGTGTCACTGACTAACTAACCTTTGGGATAGAAAGGGTGCAGGGAGGCATACGGTGCCCTGGGTTGCAGGCTTACAGCAGCGACCTGCGTCGCGCGGAGCAGGGGCATGGCCAACGGCCATCAGCTTTTGGCCGGCGGCGGCGTTGAGCCGTGCTCGAATTGGAGAGAGGACGTCGATTCCCACGCATGAGTCTGACGTGGCTGCAAAAGTCAATTGTGTTGTCCGTGAATTAAGGAGAGCCCCATGTACTTTGAACCAATGAAATGCTGCCACATCAGCCTGTGCGTAACAATCGCGTGACTAATTTGCGTGGCTGTAGCAGTGCTCACCAAGCCTGAGATGGTAGATCGAGATCGCCGCGGCGCGCCTTCCTCTTCACAACGATGAGAAAGCAGCGAAGGCCGGTACTGGTAGGCTCGTTGGGCTGCTAGTACAGAAACAAAGTTAGGGAGGAGGGCCTTGCAAACTAGGGCATGACCAGTTTCCAGCCCACGTCCTTCGAATCCATGCGGGCTTCAAAGAAAAAATAGCCGGCCCATAGAAGTGCTAAAAAAAATACTCACTCCTTTTTTTTTTCTTGTCGTTAAGACAAAGGGTTTAGTTAAAAATAAACTAGGTTTCTTGTCTGAACGACAACAATATAAGATCGGATGTAGTAGCCGGCCCATAGGAGCCTGGCCAAGCCAATTGAACCCGCCGCGTATACGGATATCACGTTTTTCCTGAGTCCTGAAGATTGAAGAAGAAAACAAAGCATCTCAAATAAGAAGAAGAAAAACAAAGTGATGGCATTGGCATGTGGCTCGGCACGATGGAACTGCACCCCAGCACGATGCGCATCAGTCGGCACAGTCAGCTGCTTCCTTTTTTTTTGCGAGGACATAGTCAGCTGCTTCCGCTCGTGCGTGATCGGACGCTGCCAACCGGAGCACAAAAATCGGCCGTCGCTTTCGCGCTCGTGGGAATGGTTGGGCCCGTGGTAGGTGAGGAATGGAGACCAGAGAGGAAACCTCGCGATGATTTTAATACTCGGAATATTCGATATTATTCCAGTGGAGCTGCAGCTGAAGTGCATCTGGACTGGTCAAGTCGTATTCGGTTCGATTCAAACATGCCGGCCCACGTCTCTCGTCTCGAAACTAAAAGGAGAGACCGAGTTTCCAAGCACCCTCCTCTGTAGATCTGCTGATGTGCGTGCGTAACAACGTCGTAATTTGGCAGCAGTTTACCCCGGAGATCACCGTGCGGTGACCGGTGTCTTTCACGTACCGGTTCAGCTGAAGGCGGTTTCGCATCGACGGCCGGACTGATGAGGCGGCAGCCTGGTAAAAGCCAAGCGTAATTCTGCTTGCGGCGAGGGAAAGCCGTAGTTGCTCTCGTGGACTTGTTGAAGATTGTTAGCAAGATTGAAGCCGGTGAGCCATTTGCAGTGTACATCGTGATTCCAATGTGGCCGGAAGGCCAACCTGCAACCAACCGAATGCAGGCTATGTTGTATTGGCAAAGGAAGACGATCGAGATGATGTACTATGACATCTCGATTGCACTTGAGGCAAAGAAGATCAATGCCAACCCTAGGGATTACCTCTCCTTCTTCTGCTTGGGGAATAGGGAGGCCAAGTTGGCCGGTGAGTATGAACCTGCAAGTCACCCATGGAATGGGACCGACTACGCTCGGGCTCAGCAGGCGCGACGCTCCATGATCTATGTTCACTCCAAGATGATGATAGGTATGTCAAATGGTATTGGTTCCTGGTTATATTTATGTACGCGAACTTGTAGCATTTGAAAAAAAAAATATTTTGAACTTTTTAATACTTATTGCAAACTAAGATGAGCATATCTAGAATTTAAAACTCTATGTTAGCAGAAGATTCTTTTTTTATATAAATTATTTAGTCTGGCACCTATACATGTTGGAGTTTTTCACTTATTATTACTTCAGACTCTACAATGCAGATACAATTGTGTTAGTCATGTGGTTGGTAACATTTTTTTTTACGAATCATGTGGTTTGTGACATTAATACACATACGGTTGGTGACATAGTGATTTGTCTGATTTGTTTCAGTTGACGATGAGTACATCATTGTTGGATCTGCTAACCTCAACCAGCGATCGATGGATGGGGCTAGGGACTCCGAAATTGCCATGGGTGCATACCAGCCGTTCCATCTGAACACCAGAGACCAGTTTGCCAAAGGGCAGGTCCATGGCTTTCGGATGTCGCTGTGGTGTGAGCACCTTGGCATGTTGAAAGATGAGTTCCAGAACCCGGGGAGCCTGAAGTGCATTCAGACGGTGAACAAGATGGCTAATCAGTTTTGGGAGCTCTACGCTAGTGGCAATGGCACCATTGAACGCGACCTCCCGGGGCACTTGCTCAGATACCCTATTGCTGTCGCGAAGGATGGCACCCTGACAGAGCTTTCAGGGATGAAATATTTTCCTGACACAAAGGCTCCAGTTCTTGGCACGTTCCATGATGATCTACTTGCACCTGCTATTCTTACTACTTAGATAAGAAATTATACCTTGCCGGTGCCTGCTGTTTAAATTTCTATGTCCAACGCGAAATGAATTTTGAGCTTCTCTGTAACCTATGCTGGTGATATTTACAGAGAGGCAACTATATCCATGAGTGTACCAGCTCAAAGTTACGATTGTATGAACATTATTATTGACATAAAATCGTTTTACTGTGTTCCTTGAATAAGCTGTTAACTGATTGGCAAGCACTATTGTAATCCTTTTCTTTCTTTGAGGAAGTGTGATGCTTCGTCCACTGTAAGCGAAAGGTCGAGTGGTTGTATTGTAGCAGAACAACGCTGTGGTTCTATCATAATGACTTGTGATCATTTTTTTTTTGGGTTCTCTCCATCTTGGCTGAGCAATGAAACAGTAGCAAAATTTGAAATAAGACCTGGTTTGGGGAATCATCTTGTTCGATCATTGCACCAATGTCACTGAGTCACTGACTAACCTTTGGGATAGAAAGATTGGAGGGAGGCATACGGTGCCCTGGGTTACAGGCTTACAGCAGCGACCTATGTCGCGCAGAGCACGGGCATGGACAATGGCCATCAGCTTTCGTCCGGCGGCGGCGTTGTGCCGTGCTCGGATTGGAGAGAGAGGGCGTCGATCAAGCGAGAGATGGTAGATCGAGATCGCTGCGGCCTGCCTTCCTCTTCGCAACGATGAGAAAGCCGCGAAGGCCGGTACTGGTGGGCTCGTTGGGGTGCTAGTACAGAAACAACGTTAGGGAGGAGGGCCTTGCAAACTAGGCCAGGACCAGTTTCTAGCCCACATCCTTGGAATCCATGCCACTAGCCGGCCCATTGTCCCCTCAAAAAACAAAAAAAAAAACAAAACAAAACAAAAACTAGCCGGACCTGCACCCCTGCACGATGCGCATCAGTCGCCATAGTCAGCCGCTTCCTTCTTTTTTGCGAGGACATAGTCAGCTGCTTCCGCTCGTGCGTGATCGGTCGCTGCCAACCGGAGCACAAAAAATGGGCCGTCGCTTTCGCGCTCGTGGGAATGGTTGGGGCCGTGCCCGTGGTAGGTGACGAATGGAGGCCAGAGAGGAAAGCTCGCGATAATTTTAATACTCGGCATATTCGATATTATTCCAGTGGAGCTGCAGCTGAAGTGCATCTGGACTGGTCAAGTCGTAGTCGGTTCGATTCAAACATGCCGGCCCACGTCTCGTCTCGAAACTAAAAGGAGAGACCGAGTTTCCAAGCACCCTCCTCTGTATATCCGCTGATGTGCGTAGGTAACAACGTCGTAAGTTGGCAGCAGTTTACCAGGAGATCACCGTGCGGTGCCCGGTGTCTTTCACCTAGCGGTTCTGAAGGCGGTTTCGCATGCATCGACCGACGGACTGACGCGGCAGCCTGGTAAAAGCCAAGCGTAATTCTGCTTGCGGCGAGGGAAAGCCGTAGTTGCTCTCGTGGACTTCAGAGTTCGCATGCTTTCTTTTCAACTGAAAAAATAATAATATTGAGAGAGAGATGGGTTGGCACGTTCGCATGCGTAGCAAGTCACGATTAATGTGTGCTCATCAACGGCTGAATTGTATAGGATCTACTATATCCGGGTTAGCCTGATTGTAACATATACCACATATTTTGATTTGTTTGCGAGCAACATCTTCATCTCTTGACGCCGGAGGCACTACTTTCTATTGCTTGGCCGTGCACACTGCACACTACTGCGCTGGATCATCACGACTGTATGACGACGGGTGCACATGTTACGAGCTGTGTTGGAGAGGAAGAGCGCTAACCGAGAAGAAGCAAAGGCTCGTCCTTTTTAAAGGTTCATGTCATTTCGTCTTAAGTGGCTGATACTAATCTATGATCTGGCCACGAGAAAGAAGCAATGTCCATGTCATTTCGTGTCTTGTTGCACAACAAATTTGAGCTGAATTGGCATCGCTATCTGTTATCTTCAATTTGTCCACTTTCAATATCACAATCAAGCAAGGCTAACTCTCTAAGCCAGGCCTAAATGAGTAGATTGTCTGTCAGAGCCCGTAGTTCCGCCTTCTTCACCATATTCGCACTGAAAAACACAAATCCAACCAACATTTAGATGAATGTCACCAAAAATCAAACTCCCACTAGTCTATAGCCATGGCCACAAAGAATCACGCTTTGACTCACCACCGAGACACTTTATCCTCTATTGCTCCATGCCGACAAACCTAGTAACAACACACCGCCACCACCATTTTCATCGATCGGACCAGTAGAGTAACGAACCAAACGAACACCGGATGCCAGGGATAAAGTTTCCTTTTTCTGATATTCTCGAATCTTTCTTAGGAGGAGCCGCCGCCTCTTTTTTGTTTTGGGCGCGTAAGTTCAGCAGCGGTCAGTTAGTTGCTTTTGACTGCGCATACTTAATCCTCACTCGCAATTGTTTTTACTGTGACTGCGCATACTTAATCCTCACTCACAATTGTTTTTACCTGAGCCACGCTCACAATGACAGTGATTGGACGTTTACTTCAAACCGCTGTAAGCTTGTATAAACAGGTCAAAATCCTTTATAGTAATGCACGCATTATTTTCTTGTTTATGGCCATGGGTAGAATGGGCAGAATATAGCAGATTTGTGGGCCTAGTTGCAACAAATGGCCATATCTTGATGCATTCATGCAAATCATGCCTGTTGATTTTCATCAATTAAAATTTCAATCAAGCATCAAGTAACATGGATCACACTTCTACTGAAATTGACATCCATATATGCGTATTTCTTCTGTCCTTCGAAGAGTACTGCATCACGTGGAACAGCCTCATGCAATCGGAGGAAATATTGCATCTTGCATACTCTTTGTATCTTGTGGGAACCGGGGCCCCAAAGCTCCTAATGTGGCCGAACGGGGAGCCACAGAACGAGCCACATAATTGTGCTGCTGGGTCTGGATCCCCGACGGCCGTACGTGCCACCAACCAAGGCCCACCACTCGTGACCAAAATGTCGCGAGGCGCAGCTGACTTTCACGCCAGGTCGCTCGGTGGCAGATGAAGCCTAACAACGGTCATGGGACCCACTGTCATCGACCAGGGACAGCCGAGCCGGCTTCATAGCCGATGCCTGGGTACAAAGCGAAGCTGAGCCGGTTTCCGGGCCAACAGACGAGCCCGGCATTCCTCGAGCTCTGCGGCTCAGTCAATGTTATCCCGAGCCGACAGCAGAGCCGTATCTACCATCCCAAACCGACCATACCTCCCTGACATTTCGACCCCACATGTCATTCACGTCACGTCACGTCACCTAACCCTGGTAAGTAAGGCCGTTAACTCGGTCACGGCCAAAGAAAATTACCAAACTACCCCATCCTTCATCACGTTCCGCCACCCTCCCCACTCGCGGGACTCCCATCTCGTCTCCCCGACGCCAACTACCCAGCCCCCGTGCTCATCTATCAATCTCACCAACCCCTCCTCCCCTTCTCCGGCCGCCGATAAATAGCGGCCCGCTCGCCACCTCCATTTCCTCAAGAGGAGACGCCTTGCGCCGCACGACTCCTCGCCAACCCCCCAAACCCTACCAACCCATCTACCCCCGGTCGCAATGGCGCTCGCCACCAACTCCGCCGCCGCCGCAGCGGCCGCGGCCGTGTCCG
>LAPY01002440.1:62919-82292 GCA_000970635.1 Eragrostis tef
TAGGTACCGACCACCGAACCCAATCGAATCTAATTCGCCACCAAACTCACCAAACGGACATGCCGATTTTCCCGAGATCCGTTCTGATCTGATCTATTATTGTTATTTCTCCTTGCGCATGGTAGGTGGGGAGGATGGCGGGCCAGTTCGCCAAGCCACGGTCCGAGGCGTTCGAGGAGAGGAATGGGGTTAAGCTGCCGAGCTACAGGGGCGACAACGTCAACGGCGACGAATTCACCGAGAAGAGCCGCGTGCCCGACCCGCAGAGGATGATCCGCGCTTACGCGCAGTCGGTGGCCACGCTCAACCTGCTCCGCGCCTTCGCGACGGGAGGGTACGCCGCCATGCAGCGCGTCACGCAGTGGAATCTCGATTTCATGGACCACAACGAGCAGGGTGACAGGTGAGAAAATCCGCCCCTTTTCCTGCGATTTTTAGCAACGCTTTTGGTGTGGAGGTTGTACTGTCGCTGTCGTGTTGAAACGAATCTCTTTCATAGATCTCCTTGTCAGCCAGTACTTATTGAATAGTTTCTTCTAAGTTTGAAAATATGAATGAAACTAAGCTATAACTGTTCTCTTAGCGTTTAGATATTTTTTATTTGTGGCATGAATAATGGTACTCAACATTTTAGGTGGTTATTGGTTGTTTATAGTTCACATCGTGGTTGTTTAGGGTCATCAATCAGTAGTAGTGGGTAACTAGTCGTATGAGAGAACTTTCCCTTTACATGTCTCTCTCTTTCGAGGATGCTACCATGCCATCACTGTCTTCCTTTGGATCATTAGTTTTAATTAATTCGTCTGCTTGTTGGCTTGTTGCTTGTATTGATTGTTTGTGTACTAAGTGCCATGAGAAAAATATTATTGTCAGTCAATAAAGCATGTCATTGTCTTACTGAACAGTGATGATCTGCTGTTTAAAAGTATATAATGAGTCAATTCGACTATTAGAATATGATGCTCCATCATATAACTTTCTTATGGCTCATACCTAACACCTGCAAATATATTTTCTTACGATGGGCTACGAATTTGGCTTTTCCTGGAAAGTTAGCCTCACCCTCACATCTAAGTTCCCACCAAGTCCTCCATTACAATGGCACATATTAGAAACAACTTGTAGGTGAGGATTTGTATAAGACTACCTCACTGATAACTGCTGCGACATGACTATATGAGCTTGATATCTATTTTTAATGTAGAAATTTATTTCTGCAGATGGCCAAATAAGCATTATTATCTGATGTTCTGAGTTTTTTTTTTCACTGTTATAGGTACCGTGAATTGGCCCATAGGGTGGACGAGGCTCTTGGATTCATGAATGCAGCAGGGCTTACTGCTGACCACCCGATAATGACGACCACTGACTTCTGGACCTCTCACGAGTGCCTTCTCTTGCCATACGAGCAGGCTCTTACCCGTGAAGACTCCACAAGTGGCCTTTACTATGATTGTTCAGCCCACATGTTGTGGGTTGGTGAACGCACTCGCCAACTCGATGGGGCTCATGTCGAATTCCTCCGTGGTGTTGCCAACCCTCTTGGCATAAAGGTCAGTTTTGAAGTCCATTATTGTATTGATCAGTTGAAGTTTTGATAATGCACTCAAATGTCCCTTTGGATGCTTACTTTCTGTCCATATGCAATTTGTGAAATGTAGGTCAGCGACAAAATGAACCCCAATGACTTGGTGAAGCTGATTGAGATTTTGAACCCATCAAACAAGCCTGGAAGGATTACCATAATTACTAGGATGGGGGCAGAGAACATGAGGGTGAAGTTGCCTCATCTCATCCGTGCTGTCCGCAATGCTGGACAGATTGTCACATGGATTACTGATCCCATGCATGGAAACACCATCAAGGCCCCCTGTGGTTTGAAGACTCGTCCATTCGACAACATTTTGGTGAGTTGTCCTTCACCCATTACTTCTATATTTTTTCTTTTGTTGCATGCAATAAATTAGGAGCTCACTATTTTGGAATAATTGAATGATGTCTGAAGTCCCTGTAATTTGCTCTGTTTTTGTCAGTAAAAAGAATGTTAGACTTTTGGGCATATCATATGGCTGGGATGGAGTTGAACCGTTCAAGATTCTTGTTAAATTATCGTCATTCTTTTATTCATACTTTGGATTTGTATTCGTAGTATTGCTTTAGTGTGGGTTTTCCCCTTATGTTCTGATGGGAGCCATTGCCTAACGTATTGGCTTGATGAGTTGGTTGGCTCAGTGGCTTCATGTTTATTCTTGAATAATTATTTACACTGAACTTTTATAGTTTACATTGGACTATTTCCATCCTGGCCTTGCAACTGTTGCATTGGACTAATCATCAACTTTCTCATATCCAACAGAATGAAGTGCGTGCATTCTTCGACGTCCATGACCAAGAGGGAAGCCACCCAGGAGGTATCCACCTGGAAATGACTGGGCAGAACGTGACTGAGTGCATTGGTGGCTCACGGACTGTGACCTTCGATGACCTGAGCGACCGCTACCACACACACTGTGACCCGAGGCTGAACGCATCCCAGTCCCTGGAGCTTGCCTTCATCATCGCTGAGAGACTCAGGAAGAGGAGGATGCGGTCGGCACTCAACAACAGCCTGCCACTGCCTCCACTGGCGTTCTAAACGGGCGAAGCCAAACAACGAGGGTAGAATAGTTTTGAAAGCCGTGATCATGCCTGTTTGTTCGTTCGTTGGTGCTTGTATGGTGGGTTCTTTTGGCACAAAGTTCCGTGAGTTATATAGGTACTTGTGGAGGATAGTAGCCCTAGCAGACTTATTGTAGTAATACTATGTTTTTCGTCCTTATGTGGCTCAGGTTTGGGGTTTTGACCTTGAAAAGGGAAGAATAAAGATGAATGGGTTTGCTTGATGAATTAATCAGCTAAATAAATTAATCCATTGATGGTTACTTATAATTGCCCCCTTCTGCGGAGTGTCTTAGCTGTGAAATGCCCAGAGCATTGTGTTAGTCGGAACCGGTGCAATAACAGATATGTTTTCCAATTTCAGCACGCTACAATTCAATTACATGGTTTCGGTCAATTTACAGAAGTTTTGCTGCTAGAAAATACACTTGAGGCGATCGCTTTCTCTAACTACGCAATTAAGCTCGAAACAAACCATTGGCATCTCTAGATAGAAAGAGTCAGTAGATGTATGTAGATATGTTCACATCATTATTGCCCACATGCGCATCCAAAACTTCCTCATAATCAATTACATTGTATACACATTCAACATCTTTGCTGATCGTCCATAGGTCAATAAAATGCTCAAAACTTCTTTCCTCAAGAATATCACATGAATTTCCCTGCAAAATACATGATTTGTCGTGCAATTGAATCGAGTACGAATACAAGAATGTAAAGTGCAAACCAAAAATCCAGAAACACTTTACAAGTAAGAAAGGAAACACGTACACACTATTGATTTGGATATATCTTGAGAAGCTCAATGTCAAAGAGTAGAGTTTTGTCTATCAATCCTTGATTCCGGAGAACAAAATCAAGAGCTCTTTGTCCCTAGAAGAAAAATATTAAATGTTTAATTTTGTTTAGTCTACAAATGACGAAGATAACTGGTAAAATAAGGAGGGTGTTTTACCGAGAAGGTTGTTGGTTTGGGACCCAGCTTGTTGTAGTCATTATCTGGGTATCCAAGTTCTGGAGGTACGACTATTCTGAAATGTGGGGTCTCGTCAACAATACATTTGCAATGATAGAGATCTATTTATCCTGTAATTATGGATTCAAAAATTTAAGAAACTTTACCTTCTAACTCCTCCGGGAGCCATACCTTGTATAGCCTCCTCAAAAGCTGGTATGACCTATTTGACAAAAAAGGCATTTGTGAGAAAGGTTCCGACTAAAATTTTAAGAGTGTTTTAAAAGCTGCAAAATTGGCATCTACTTGCTAACCCATATTGAAAAAGTTTGTTGCTAAGTTATCAGCCCCATAGCATGGCTTATGGCCATGATAATAGAGCGCTCTCTTGGAGGCAGTATGCGTGATGAGAGAGCTAAGTAACTAGGTAACCAGTATTGCCTGAGCTAGGAATTAACCTGTCCTGATCCAACCGTAAATTTGAAGAAGTCTTTGTCACCACCCTGAAATTTCAACTCCGGAATGAAGTGTCAGGAAAGTTGAAGAAATATTCAGATGAAAAGCAAAATTTCAACTCCGGAAGAAGTCTTTATCACCACTCATGCTCTGTGACATAGACAAAAGGGTGCATGAGACCTAGGTGCCGAAAATTCATGCCAATTCATATTTAAACAAATATCTGTGAGACTTCTTCCGGCCATACTGTCTAGTCCAATAAAACACATGCTCATTCTTGTGGTGATGGGTACCTCAAAAGAACCACCTTTTGTTTTGTTGCGAGCTTCAAAAATACGACCATAGTATCCAATTGTATAGCCATCCCAGTCAACCTGAATGAGAAAAAGAAATCAACCCTTCATCAGAGCTTTGCACAGCTCTACATATAAGGTTACAAAGAAGGATGCATGTAAATATGTGTAATCCAAGAAATAAACTATAAGTACATTCATACGCAAGTGTTGCTCACCACAACTGTCTCCCCTGTCTTTGGGGAAGGGCCATCACCAACCCGCAAGTCCTGTATTTTTCCATGAGGCAATGAATTTAACATATGATGATTTTATAATTATGTAGAAAACAATGGACAGTGAAATAGGCACCTTATACTGGAGACCTGATTCTGTTTCAGTGTAATCTGGATACCGCATTTTCGACTTTCCATAATCTTTCCCACGAAGTGCGGGCACTGAAATTGGAATAGGGATACAGGTATGTTTGACACATTTTATTAGATATTAATTCTACCCTTTGTGGTTAGAACAACAAATAGATTCTAACCAAGCTTCAATAGGTTGTGGCTAGGAAATTGGCTACATATCTGATTCTGACCCTTAGAATGTCTCGCCAAAACAAATCATTTCTTTATAAAACAGTAGAAACTAAATCATGGACATACGTTAACATCAAAGGTATTATTTCTTCAAGGTCAGTTTGTCTAAGTCTAATATTAGGTTCTTTTCCACAGGGTGATTACCAGTGGACCACATGACCTTCTCTCTGAATGTACGATGACAGGGAATGTTTTCTGCAAAGGTGTCACTACAGACCACCAACTTACATTCAGCATCTTTCCTAGATAGAATCTTACTATCCGAACATAACAGGTTGAACTTGGCTCAGCATCCTTGATTAAAACAGGTCTTTAGTAACTTCAACTCCAGTAATATGTTCTAGCACACAAGATTTTAGACAGTCTTTTGCAAGTTTAGATGTATAATCATCAAGTTTATATGAAAGATGCAACTTTATGTCAGTTAAGCAATTCAGAAATCAATAAATTGATAAAGACTAGAATGGTTCTAGTATATGCACTACAAACGAGAAGAACCAATCTATATTCAAACAAGGCGACGCTGATGAAATACTCACTGTCTGCAAATTCAGCTTTTGCTGCTGCCTTCCCAAACATGTACTGAAATGAGCCAATGCCGACACTGATCGCAGGGACCAGCAGTAATTTCCTTCTGTCAATCGCACAAGCTGCACCCAAGTAGTTCAGAATCATCTTAGAGCAACCTAATGAGAATAGGTGATGTATTGGGAGCATTCAACCACAAAATTTATCTTGCAGAGATGTTCTTGAGATAGTTGTATTCATTTAGTTCCTACTGTAGCGTCCAGAATCAGGACGCCATATCATACATGCAGAAGAGCTTTAGCATTTCAATCTTCAGATTGTCAAAATTGAGATTAATTGTTCATGGGACCATCTTCTCAACGTTCTCACAGGAACCACATTGTAGTTTTCTGTCCTTCCACCTGAACCAACACAACATTTTCCACAAACACTCGCCCTCACCAACAGTGTGCCCATTTTAGAACATCTAATATTGTCAATCAAGCTACTGAGACAGCCAAAAATGAATTGAATTATAGCTATCTCTGCAGGACGAAGTTAGCGCCAAGACTAACCTGGCGGGCTCGGCGTCCCGAGCTTGGCAAGAACCAACATCTTCTGACAGAAACAGGGGAGACAACAAATTGATATTAGCAGTACTCCAGTACGCAGACGAGAAATCAGCAACCACAAAATTGAATAAGAGACTAAAAGATGCTACAGCATAAGGAGAAGGAGAACGATATAATCCGTCCAAGAAACGAAAGGGCCGGGTTAACTCACCGAGGAAGAAAGGAAACCAGACCAGTATTGATGGATCACCCTGGAAGGATTACCATAATTACTAGGATGGGGGCAGAGAACATGAGGGTGAAGTTGCCTCATCTCATCCGTGCTGTCCGCAATGCTGGACAGATTGTCACATGGATTACTGATCCCATGCATGGAAACACCATCAAGGCCCCCTGTGGTTTGAAGACTCGTCCATTTGACAACATTTTGGTGAGTTGTCCTTCACCCATTGCTTCTATATTTTTTCTTCTGTAGCATGCAATAAATTAAGAGCTCACTGTGCATTCATATAAATTTGACTGTTTTGAAATAATTGAATGATAACTGAAGTCGCCATATAGTAATTTTGCTCCGTTTTTGTCAGTAAGAAAGAATGTCAGACTGGCTGGGATGGCGTTGAACCGTTGAATATTCTTGTTAAATTATTGTCATTCTTTTATTCATACTTTGGATTTGTATTTGTAGTATTTCTATTAGTGTTGGCTTTCACCTTATGTTCTGATTGGAGCCATTGCCTAACGTATTGGCTCCATGAGTTGGTTGGCTCAGTGGCTTGTTTATTATTACTTTAATCATTATTTACACTGAAGTTTTGCGGGGCGGGTCTGGATGGATGAAGACGACGAAAGAAGGGTGGAGAGACTGCTAGCCGGAAACGAACGAGTGGTCCGTGGCCGACTCGGTTGGACGGCACCACATTCTCAAGGGAGGCTCGAGAAGCGGTTCGGTCGGGTGCCGGCGGATGGGCAGACTGACTCCAGACCGGGAAGAAGCTGGGCGAAATCTAGAGTCACGTTGCCAAAGCAGAACGCCCCAAAAACGGGTCACAACAATTCGTCGCTGCTACATCGTCGCTGGTCCACCAGGTACAACAGATAGGAGGAATGGAACAGATATCACCAACAAGAACCATTCCATCGGCAACGGATCACTGCCCGAACAGTAGGGTAAAAAAACGATACAATCTGACGCTGATGACCAAAACGATGGCAGATGCAGTATCAAAACACAAACTTTAACATTTAGTGCAGGACAAGGTAGAATCAGGATCTGAGGGTCCAACTTTCACAATTAAAAACATATCCATGCAAAATTGCACAATTACTCAGAGAAAGCTAAGTAGAGGGTCGACTGATCCAACACAGTGCATGAGGGTTCTCAGGCTAAGCATAGGTGGTCCTTAAAACATCTCAAGCTCTGAACATTCTTATGCGGTGGGGGCAGCCTTGGCAGCAGAAGAAAGCTTGGACCTCCTCTTTGCCAGACTCTCACTCCGGCGTTCCCTCTGTTCCTTGAGCCTCTGTGCGAGCAGCTTCTGGTACTCTGCAGCCTCAGACTTCTTCTTGGCGATTCTCTTCTTCTTGTCAGCAATTCTGGCACGCTTCCTCTGGAGGGTCAAAGGAGTCACAAGCCGCTGGATCTTAGGAGCCTTGCTCACCTTCTTGCCTGCATCAGAAGTAGCCATTATGTAAGTCGACAGGGTAAAGGGATTATTTCAACTAATTGTCATGTATACCGCCTTATACAAGAGTCAGTGCCAAGATGACAAAAGCAGTCCTCATGACAAGTATGTCAAATTAAACAGGCGGTAAGCATTTTTTTTTCTTAATACATACAAGCAATGCGACAAAAGCTAGATACACACAGGTACAGAGAAACAGCAAGGGCAAGAAAGCTACTGAAGTACAGGAAAGCTCACCATTCTTGGTGGTGAATGTCCTGCGGTATGTGTTCACATACTTGCGGACATCATCATCCTTAGAGAGGTTGAAGAGCTTCCTGATCTTGGAGGCCCTCTTGGGTCCCCTCATCCTGGGCTTCTCAGTGTCGGTCAGACCAGGCAGGTCATTCTCACCCTTCTTGACAATCACCAAGTTGATGACAGAAAGGTCATGGCTGACAATGCAACCACGGACAGACTTCCTCCTGCGCTCACCGTCACGCCTACCATAACCACGGAAGCATGGGGTGCCTGCAGAATTAAAACGAATTTTAGGAACGAATCCAAAGGCATCACAGAAAAAAAAAATAAGGCATGGTCACGTGGTAACAAAATTAATACTAGTTTCGTACCCCTGTGGAGCAGAAGGCGTACACGTCCAGATGTCAGCACTCCTTGCTTCATTGGGAAGCCTTGCTTGTCACATCCTCCCATGATCTTAAAGACATAGCCATTGAATTCCTGGAAAAACAAAGAAATTAATTGTCCACCCATTGCACAAATTCAGAAAAATAATAAACGTAGTCACTGGTGTACCTCGCCCAGGGCATCACCACTGACTTCCTGGGAGATCCTTTTGTCATAAAAGGCACGCCTGTAATTTACAGGATTACATTAGCTACCAAAATGAAACAAAAAGTATCAACGAGCTTATAAATGTCAAAACATTGTGATAATAACTATTTCATCTCATTCATTGTCTTCAATGAGCATGTTATGGAAGAACAATTAGCACGTATGCTCTAAAACCTTCCAATAAAAAAGTTAATGAACACCCTTGCATCCACAAGTTCAACAAGTACCATGTTTTAACAGTATGTTTTGATGTTTCAATTAAGAGTGACATTTTCATGTAATTCTACTACACCATTGAGCCAATCCAGTACGCCATCCCAAGAGGTTGTCTTCCAATTAAGGGAAGGGAAAATTAACAAGCAACATCCTAACAATGGATACCACCATCTGGAATGAAACAATGGTAGCCTTTATCATGTGAACTAGATGTCAATATCCATAAGCAACATCCTAACAATGGATACCACCATCTGGAATGAAACAATGGTAGCCTTTATCATGTGAACTAGATGTCAATATCCATAAGCAACATCCTAACAATGGATACCACCATCTGGAATGAAACAATGGTAGCCTTTATCATGTGAACTAGATGTCAATATCCATAAGCAACATCCTAACAATGGATACCACCATCTGGAATGAAACAATGGTAGCCTTTATCATGTGAACTAGATGTCAATATCCATAAGCAACATCCTAACAATGGATACCACCATCTGGAATGAAACAATGGTAGCCTTTATCATGTGAACTAGATGTCAATATCCATAACAATCACTGGTTAACATGTAAATGTTCGTTGGTAGTTGCTAATGTCATCATTCTAACACTCCAATGTTACATGCAGCAGCAGAACGAAAAGCTAAATCGCAATCTAATTTTCCAGAATCTATGGAACGAAATAAGCTACAGGCAGAATGGAAACAAAAGCAGCACTTCTACAACAGCAAATCCTACACAATCCAATCAGTCACGGAGCTAATCTAGTTTTTTTTAAGAACAGACTCGCCTCTTTGAAACAGCTAAATAGTGTAAACACAGCTCTCACGGATCTAAAAGAAACGAACGGCTACGCGAACGGAGGAAGTTGAGTACTCACAGCTTCTGCTCGTCATCGATCTCGAGCTTCTTCTGGCACCCGGTGGTCGGGTTCGCGATGTTGAACTGCAAGCAAAACACACACGAATAAGGCACCAAATAGCCAGTGATCCTAATCTGGGAAACAGCAATAGCTTTGCGCATGCGAGGAAAGCACAGAGAGGCGCCGCTCACCTTCATGGTTGCGTTGCGGCGCGAGCTCGCGGGCGGCGAGGAGCTCTAGCGCTGGAAGCGGCGGCGGCGGCGCTGGGGCTAGGGTTTTGGACGAGACGGTAGCGGGTGAGATGGGTGCTTCTTTATGTAGCGTGAGCGAGGAGCGGGCGTGGCCGCTACGTTTCGATCTGAGCCGTCCGTTAGTTTCGGCACTGTTATGGGCCTTAGGGCTGCATCAGCAGGCTGAACGGTAAAATGGGCCTCGGTTTCCTGTTTGAGAAACCCGCCATCCAGGCCCAGTGAGGCCTAACATTGGGTCCATATAAATTGCTGGAATAGAATTTTTCCTCCTTTTTTCTGATTTGAGTATGAGTTTTATTTTTTATTTTTCAGCGAAGGAGAGCCACATTCTGTCACACCATTGAATTCTTCTGCCGTTCTGGAAGCTGTCCAACTCGTGGAAGGCGCGACGTGGATGACACCAATAATTCTTTCACCAAAAATAGAAGAAAAAGGGCGACGAAGAATTCATCAAATATGCAACACATATAAAATTACAAAAGTCTAGTATTGTTTATCCACAGCGTCACTACCTCGGTTACACAATATGTGACAGTACAGCAACAAAATGGGAGCTCTCAGAAGCAAACAGCGTGGACGAACAGCAGAAACGAAAGACAGGAAGAGAAGAGTTCACGGCAGCTTCGCCTGTGCCAAATAACACGCACGTCACAAGGCGCAAACGAAGTCGCCGCTGTCATCGACGTCGATGTCGTCGACATCAATGTCATCGAGGTCCATGCTACCAAGGCCAGGGATCTGCCCCGAGAGCTTCAGCCCATCGCCCGGCTTCCGGGCCTCCTGTACGATAGCCATGATCTCCTCCAGGCTTTGCGACGGGAGGTTCATGTCGATCATCTGCAGGTTTTCCTGGTACTCGTCGGTCATCTCGATGGGCAGGTTCTTCAGAAACCATGGGTGGTTCTTGATCTCCGGGATGGTTATTCTCTGCAACAACTGGCAGATGAGACTACGGTACTTTGCTGTTGTTTTTATTTTGCATCGAGGAAAAAAAAAGAGAGAGATGCATTACTTGCTCAGGGTTTGCCACGAAGATCCGGGACAGCAGATGTCTGCACTCCATTGAAACTCGGACAAAATCAGGAACTGCGTATTGGACGCTGAGAATCCGCTGAAACAAAGTTAAGAGGCATGAGCACAGCAGGACAAGGCGAACATGTGTTATACACATAAGTTCGGTGACACTTGGGTCAACTCACAGTAAGCGTCTTGCGAAAATTCCTCGGTTCATCAGGATCCTCAAAGGGATAAGCGCCAACAAGCATAACGTAGAGAGTCACTCCACAGGACCAAACATCAGCGACCTGAATCCCACATGATGAGACTTATGAATCAGATTTCTCAGAATACGCATTTAACCATGGCGTTTAACCACGGGAACTGGAAACTAGAGATAGCAAAAGCATAAATCACCTTTCCATCATATTCCTTTCTTGCAAGGACCTCGGGAGCAATGTAAGCTGGTGTGCCAACAGTTGATTTGGGCTGAGAGTGCAACACTGAGGACTGAAAGAGAGAAAATTGAGGGTTGAGTAATTGAGTTTAGTCTTCATTTAGTAACCGAGTGATTATTGTAGTTCATAATCTGCAGTAGTTACCTTGGAATAACCAAAATCACATATTTTTAGCCGAGGTGCTATGCTACCATCCAGGAGAGTATTTTCTAGTTTCAAATCTCTGTGACATATTTGCTGCAGCAAAAAGAAAAAAACAGTTATGACACAAATGTTCTCCTTTTACTCATCCCTGGTTAAATCAGGAGAGCTATAGTACCATGGAATGACAATAGCTAACTCCTGAAATCAGTTGCTGGAAGAAGAATCTGGCCTGCAGGAGCAGAATACATAAAACATCAGTTGACGCACATCACGTCTTGAATGGCATGAGAGATTTTAGCAGGCATTCCCTACCTCATCCTCACTAAATCTCCCCGCACTGCAGATCCTCTCGAATAACTCGCCTCCAGCAGCATATTCCATAACTATGGCCAAATGTGTGGGAGTTAGCACAACCTGAAAAACTAAGCTATCTCTTTAAGTTTGCAATCTGGATATGGTAACAGATCCAAAATGAGACAAATAAGATACAGTAGTACGTGGTTTACATTTTTTATATAAAAATTATATACAGGTCTCCAGTTAATCCAGTAGTGTCAAATAACTACTGCAGTAACGTGCTAAGTATTTTTCTGGTATTTGCGTATTGCCAAATGCAAACATCACACCAGACTCAGGAATTACGGCTAAAAAGATTATTTTCAAAAAAATGTTGCACAAAAGTTCATTCAGAAATATCTACAGCAGTGAAGAGGATAAAGAACATTGCTAGGTCGTTGTCACTCCCAGTAGTCAATCAACTAATCATCGCACCACGGCCCATAAACAATTATGAGATACTGAACCCCCAGAATAATAACTCTCAAAACCCGAGGGGCATGTGCTGCCTTAGAGGGCATGGCAGTAGCGCAAGCTACAGCTAACTGCTGAATTCTGATAAGCATCCAACAATACAAGTACAGTTGAAACAAGTCTCCCATAGTCCCACACATGGAAGTAAAAAAATGGAAGGACCCTAGCAGTGCTAAGAGTGACGATTAAGGAACCACTCTACCAAACAAGGGAGTAACCACACGTAGCATATACCCCCAACTATTCAACAAAGTAAAGTGACAATGAGGGATACAATAGCGCCTAAAGGCATGAGTCACCGCCAGAAGAGCCATTTAATTCTGCAACTTGGATACATTTATCATTTATATTCCATTCGTCAAATTGGAGGATGGATCACACATAAAACATCAAGTTGCTGGAAGTCCAGAGCTTAGAAAAGTTGAGCATCACAGGACTTGATCTTACAAGTGTTTGAAGAATTTGAAAAGATTGTGTTACAAATGCAATGGAGGGAAAGACTTTCCCGCTAAAATGGCATTCTCCAAAAGAAATCTAGTAACAGGTGTTAGGACACAGGGCCAACAGTCAAATAGGAGTTTTTGCCACAGAAGATGTTGATATTAAAAGCGGTGCACCGGATTTTCTAAAACACTGGAATCTACCTTTACTAGTTTGACCAATTTTTCTTGGCCTAAAAGGTCTCACTGACAAAATTCTGATTTTTAACAATAAAAATTAATGTAAATGAACCAAAAAAATGATTGAGCTGAACTTTAAGCTATGAGGTTGTATTGCTTCAAAAGAGGTAAAAGAGACAGACCTCCTTGAATTTAACAATGTTCGGATGCCTCAGCGACCTGTGGTTCATGATCTCCCTTTGGACATTCTCGTCAATCTACGAGAGCAGAATAGAAAGATAAGAACTTAAAAGTTATCAAGAAACAAACTAGAGAAACTCAAGTAACTAAAGAAAATTACTTTGTGGAATCCAAATGAACTAAAATAGCAAAACAAAAATGACAAATAAATGAAACAAGCAGGGGATTATAAGCAAAAAGATGGTGTAAACAATGAGAAGTGTATCATGAACTCTGAGCTAACATAGCAACAGGTTGCAGAGTGTTGCGCATGTTTTTCAGTGTTTCTTAGTTCTCGTTTGTTTGTGTGGTTTGGACTATCGTTTTTACAGTAACATGGACCCATCTCTTGCTAGTTCAATGAAAAAAGAAGCATATGTTGAACAAATCCAACCAAGATACATGACTGCAGAGCATCATTTTAAGACACATAATCACATACCATGCTAGACTAGTAGAATCAATAATCCGAAAGATGACGAAGGAGCAAGGATAATAATAGCTAAAACTTGATCCCAGAAAAAAAAAACTTAGCATATGTCAATAGAAACGTGGTGCCAAAAATAAACATGGTGTCTTGTAAGCACTTTGTTACATGAAGAATATTATTACAGATTTTCAACGACAGCGTGTAACAGATATGATGATAGAAATAATTTATAGTCGCATGTTTTACCAAACAAAACAGATTTTTTTCTATTTCTGGACCGGTTCAACTCTACCAGCTTCCCAGGAACTAAATAATAAAACTTTGCATAATATCCAACAAATCGAACCAACACCACCTGAAGTTTGCATTAATGTAATGTGATGCAAATAATAAATTGGACAGATCAGTCACTCAGGTTGTAGTTTATCGGCAACAGGCCCGCGGATTTTGGAATTGGTTTATGGCTTGACTGATCTGTACCCAGGTGTATAGCCTTTTATTTTGGATACTGAGAAGCGGCTTATGATCATATACATTGATGGGTCAAGTGTGACTAAGGCCAAGCAAAGAAACCCCATTTATAAAGGTTCAATTAATGAATTAATCATAGAAACTTTGAGACACAAAAACAGAACAGATCGATGGGCGAATAACAGCGCGGTGGATCCTGCCTTCTGTCGAACACTATATCAGATCGATAGCTGGTATGCAGAATCGACTAATCAAATTATCAAACTAGCAGGCAAACAGGACCGACCACTACCGACCACAATAAAGGAGTTCTTTTTATGCACCTAAGAACCCAGACAAAACCTATGAGGTGCACAGACTCAGGAATTACGGCTAGAATGATTATTGTCAAATACATGTTGCACAAAAGTTCATTCAGAAATATCTACAGCAGTGAAGAGGATAAAGAACATTGCTAGGTCGTTGTCACTCCCAGTAGTCAATCAACTAATCATCGCACCACGGCCCATAAACAATTATGAGATACTGAACCCCCAGAATAATAACTCTCAAAACCCGAGGGGCATGTGCTGCCTTAGAGGGCATGGCAGTAGCGCAAGCTACAGCTAACTGCTGAATTCTGATAAGCATCCAACAATACAAGTACAGTTGAAACAAGTCTCCCATAGTCCCACACATGGAAGTAAAAAAATGGAAGGACCCTAGCAGTGCTAAGAGTGACGATTAAGGAACCACTCTACCAAACAAGGGAGTAACCACACGTAGCATATACCCCCAACTATTCAACAAAGTAAAGTGACAATGAGGGATACAATAGCGCCTAAAGGCATGAGTCACCGCCAGAAGAGCCATTTAATTCTGCAACTTGGATACATTTATCATTTATATTCCATTCGTCAAATTGGAGGATGGATCACACATAAAACATCAAGTTGCTGGAAGTCCAGAGCTTAGAAAAGTTGAGCATCACAGGACTTGATCTTACAAGTGTTTGAAGAATTTGAAAAGATTGTGTTACAAATGCAATGGAGGGAAAGACTTTCCCGCTAAAATGGCATTCTCCAAAAGAAATCTAGTAACAGGTGTTAGGACACAGGGCCAACAGTCAAATAGGAGTTTTTGCCACAGAAGATGTTGATATTAAAAGCGGTGCACCGGATTTTCTAAAACACTGGAATCTACCTTTACTAGTTTGACCAATTTTTCTTGGCCTAAAAGGTCTCACTGACAAAATTCTGATTTTTAACAATAAAAATTAATGTAAATGAACCAAAAAAATGATTGAGCTGAACTTTAAGCTATGAGGTTGTATTGCTTCAAAAGAGGTAAAAGAGACAGACCTCCTTGAATTTAACAATGTTCGGATGCCTCAGCGACCTGTGGTTCATGATCTCCCTTTGGACATTCTCGTCAATCTACGAGAGCAGAATAGAAAGATAAGAACTTAAAAGTTATCAAGAAACAAACTAGAGAAACTCAAGTAACTAAAGAAAATTACTTTGTGGAATCCAAATGAACTAAAATAGCAAAACAAAAATGACAAATAAATGAAACAAGCAGGGGATTATAAGCAAAAAGATGGTGTAAACAATGAGAAGTGTATCATGAACTCTGAGCTAACATAGCAACAGGTTGCAGAGTGTTGCGCATGTTTTTCAGTGTTTCTTAGTTCTCGTTTGTTTGTGTGGTTTGGACTATCGTTTTTACAGTAACATGGACCCATCTCTTGCTAGTTCAATGAAAAAAGAAGCATATGTTGAACAAATCCAACCAAGATACATGACTGCAGAGCATCATTTTAAGACACATAATCACATACCATGCTAGACTAGTAGAATCAATAATCCGAAAGATGACGAAGGAGCAAGGATAATAATAGCTAAAACTTGATCCCAGAAAAAAAAAACTTAGCATATGTCAATAGAAACGTGGTGCCAAAAATAAACATGGTGTCTTGTAAGCACTTTGTTACATGAAGAATATTATTACAGATTTTCAACGACAGCGTGTAACAGATATGATGATAGAAATAATTTATAGTCGCATGTTTTACCAAACAAAACAGATTTTTTTCTATTTCTGGACCGGTTCAACTCTACCAGCTTCCCAGGAACTAAATAATAAAACTTTGCATAATATCCAACAAATCGAACCAACACCACCTGAAGTTTGCATTAATGTAATGTGATGCAAATAATAAATTGGACAGATCAGTCACTCAGGTTGTAGTTTATCGGCAACAGGCCCGCGGATTTTGGAATTGGTTTATGGCTTGACTGATCTGTACCCAGGTGTATAGCCTTTTATTTTGGATACTGAGAAGCGGCTTATGATCATATACATTGATGGGTCAAGTGTGACTAAGGCCAAGCAAAGAAACCCCATTTATAAAGGTTCAATTAATGAATTAATCATAGAAACTTTGAGACACAAAAACAGAACAGATCGATGGGCGAATAACAGCGCGGTGGATCCTGCCTTCTGTCGAACACTATATCAGATCGATAGCTGGTATGCAGAATCGACTAATCAAATTATCAAACTAGCAGGCAAACAGGACCGACCACTACCGACCACAATAAAGGAGTTCTTTTTATGCACCTAAGAACCCAGACAAAACCTATGAGGTGCACAAATTGTGAAGGAATCCGATCACAACCCACCTGCCAGAATTCGCATTAACCGATCGAGCGCGCTCCAAGACCGAACCCAGAGAAGGAATCAATTTGAGGGAGGGGAGAGGGTAAGAAGTCAAGGTCACACCTTCATCCCCCTCTCGATGAACTTGACGGCGAAGAGCTCCTTGGTCCTCACGTCCCGGACCAGCTTCGCCACACCGAAGTTTCCCGATCCTATGTCCTTGATCACCTCGTACCTCTCCATCTCCGCCCACCTCCCCTGGGGCCCTTCTTGGCCTCTCAGGTCAGGCTCTCAGCTCCAAATTCGCACTGTCCTGAACGCGAACCAATCAGCAGCAGGCCGGCAGCAAGAAGCAGCAGCCACCAATCAGCCACAAACCCAGCTGCAGCCGACGAGTGGAGTGTATTGTGGAGGGAACAGCAGGGGATAGATGGAACCAACCAACCGAGCAGAAGGAAGGTGAGGGAGTGCGGTGTGGTGGAAGCAGGAGGAAGGTGAGGGAGCAGAGAATGGAAGGGGGGCTGGCCTATTTGATAGGGCCGTGTCGAAGTGGGAGGAGAGAGACAGAGACGTAGCCATGTAGACATACCACCGTATCGGCGTCATCGGCAGCGGTAGTGGTGGTGCAGTCGTGGGCTCGCTCTGAAGTGGTCGCCGCGCTGGTAATTGGCACGAAGCACATTACGAAATCTTAATTTTTTATTTCAACGGTTCGCTCAGACCGGCGGTGAACCGGGTTCATAGTTGCTGACTTGGTGGTGTCGCTTCTCTCGTTTGAGAGTCACCACACCAGTCGTGCAGCGAGAGGCTGGAGCAGGAATCAGTGGACGGTGTCACTGCATGCCACTTGTTTGCTGAACCTGAGCTTCAGGTTGTAGTGTCATGTGAAATTCAGATAGCCGCGTCTTGAGTGAGAACCAATTCGACGGAGACGCTGGGAACAATCCCCTATTGATTCTCTCTAGCCATCTCCTACTTGACTGAACTGCAGATCACTGTCCTTTCTAGCAACGGTTTGGAATCTTCCTTTCGCAACTGTTAATGATTCGTCAAAGATGTGTCATGATCGATTCAACGCATCAGAATTTCGGACCTCTGAAAAGGTGTTAGCCAAAATGCCTGCAGGTTGTGAGGATCGGAGAAAAAACCAAACAACAAAAAAAAAGGACGGATAAAAAGGTGTCTGAAAACTTCATGGCGTTGGTGCGATTCACACAATCTCAGCGGCGCCCTGATTGCCTCAACCTCTGAACTCTGCTTTCAACTTTCCTGTTCCTCAAAAAATAGTGTAGCATGTTTTTTCTTCACGGGATTTTTTCGCCTAAATACCTCTGAGGAATATTATAGATCCTGTGGATCTAATTCGGTCAGAGGTGATGATGAACAATAAAATAAATTGGAATGTCTACATGGCATCACCGGAGCCGGAGCCATAAAGGGAAAGGTGGAGCTAGCCTTGCTCTCACGTATGAGCAGGAAAAGATTCGCTGTGCTGATGTGGTATGGTGCTAACTGAAAAACACTGCTATTTTAAGTTGTGTGGCTAGGATTCTACTTCTATAGAACAGTTTAGTATATGCATTATTGTATCTTTTGTGCCTTGGGTATCACTACGTATAGATCATCGATTTTGAATCGTTGATTTCCTAACTGAAATGTACTGTACAGCATAATTGTATGGAGGACCTAAAGTTGTGAAGATCATGTATCTTCAGTACTTATTCTAAGCCGGTGTATCTGCTACCTAACAAAGCATAAAGCAGCATCAATCTGCACCAAAGCAATCACTACTAAATCGGCCACATTTTTGTCTTCCATCATCATCAACAATAATGAAAAGATATGAACAGGTTGGTACTTTCGCAATCTCATTAGGATTAAGCACTCCTATCCTTTTCCCGAACCCATGTGACGCGCCGCTCTCTTCTGATCCGTCTCTGCATTTGGAAATCCGGTTGGGTGCTCGCAGCAGCAATAACCGCACGCCACGCTCTTTCGTAAACGCAGAACCCAAGCCAGCAGCAGCACGGCGGGCGACGGCGACGACGAGAAGAACGCCAAAGTTGCAATTTAAAAACTGCCGGAAGTGGAAACTTCTGGACGAGGATGGTTTGAAAATTTTCGCCGTCTGATGCTCGTCAGTGGACGGATGGCGAGAGGTGTCCTCCGGCCGGGGAAATGGAATGGTCCCTGCCGATGGCGTGGCGTCGCTGATGCCGGATTGGGATGTGCCCCGCCTGCGTGGCGGATAAACAAGTGCGTGGTTGCAGATAAAAAGAACGCGCAGGGTTTCTTGAAGTGGAAAGCAAACGTCAGTAGTAGAATATTTTTCCCGGCGCAGACTTGTGATTTGAAATTTGTGAACTTGCCGGTTGCGCCGAAGCAAAGCCATGGTGGCGTGGCATGATCGAGCGGGATTTTGCTGAGTAGGATAGAATGGTGCGCAAGTGGAGCATACAAAAATACTGATATGTCGTATCTCCATTTGGAATATCCCGTGTATTGTTGCCACGTAAGTGCGCAAAAATTGTACTCGTACCTTATTCTACACGTTTTTACGTGGAAATGGGCAGATTGACTGGGCAGGCATCAAGTGGCGGGTTGGACTCCCGATGAGGATAGCTTGGTCCTTGGCGGACGGCACCGGTGGTCCTCCACGTGGGATGGGACTAGTAGAGGCCGCCGTAGGCTTGCGGCCACTCCTCCCCC
>LAPY01002441.1:0-13398 GCA_000970635.1 Eragrostis tef
GATGCAAGCATGCAGCTCACACAGGACGGGAGCTGGATGAAAAACGAAGAAGAAAGCGAAGCGTGTTTGGGCCATGGGCCTTTAGTCTATTCATCTTGCTTTTATTTATTGCTTGGCGGGTCTAGTACTTTGAGAGGAGGTGGCCTGTGGAGTCTGCAGCTGCGCATTCCACGAAGATTTTACCGTGCCCATGCTGGTAGTCTTTGTTTTCCTCTAGATTTTCTTTTTAGTGAGCGTCACTCTCTTATTTAAGTTACCACATAAAAATCTTTATTTTAAGAGGCATTCACAGTTTCTATAGTGTTTTATTTCTCTCTACAAATCATTGTTGATAGGAATTGTACACTGATCTAACAGTAAATTGGGCATTTTGATGTAATCCATATTTAAAAATGTCACTGTTATTATTCATATGCATATGGACTACAGAAAATATGCTATTTCTTTTCGTACCATAAAAAGTAGCGACCCAATACACTCTCGCCTTAGGCCTTCGAGAAATAACGCCGTCTCTGGTTAAAGACGACCCAATACGCTCTCGCCCTAGGCCTTCGAGAAATAATCAGCAAACCAACATTTACCATGCAATTAATGTGCATTTGTTTTAATCTCTAAGCAAACCACATACGTTGTGGTATGCACTGTAGCATTGGCCTCTTCTTTGTTGACGCTTTGCCGTCGTGGCTCAGCCCCTCCTACAATTTTTGTCTGGATCCGCCACTGCCGTGAAGTTACCAGGTAGTAGGCTAACTAATCGAAGTCATTAGAGAGCAGCAGGACGCACGTACTAGTAGACTGGTTGCTTAATCAATTTGTCATTGCTGCATGATGATGGACGTGTTTGGCTAATGGATTCTCGATGGTGTTTTGGAAACAATTCTGCTTCTAGTGCTCTTTCTCTCTACTCTTGTTGACAACAAATTAAGTGTGGTATGTTCCATCAACTTTCATGTGCCATGGCATTCACAAGTGTTGCTTGGTTTGTGAGAGTTGTGACACCGCCGTGGCAGCAGGCATTGCAGTTTCAGGCCAGATGTGCATATGAAACGGGGAGCTACTGCGATGTCAAGCAGTGAAAATTCAAGGGATAAGCAAAGCACATGCGCCCCATTGTGCTCGTGCAACTAGCTGCAAGAATCGGAGTCTGGTCACTCTTATCGTCTCTATCTAGCAGGCTCCAGATTATGGTCAAGAAAATTGCAGTCGTAGTGGGATATGCTACCTCTGCTTCATCAACTTAGATTTTAGGGCCCTAGATTTTTATCCTTCTCAAACAATAGGACTGACACTTAATCTTCTAAACCTTTAAAGAACCAGTTGGGAGGAAAATCGGTTTTACCCTGCCAGATGTTACCCACCTGTATATCAACCAACGATTTAAATCCCACCCTCTAATCACAGCCGTTGGATTAAAAATATGGGTCCACCATGTCACTTGATTGTCACCTGAGTATCACGAGGACACAATTTGCACACGTTTCAGACCTCGTTTCCGGCGCTAATCTCACTTGAGAAAAAGTTTACCCACTCCTGCACCCACCACCGTGAATGGAATGACACAGTCTTCTTCCCGAATTAACGATCTCCTTCCAAATGAAAATAATGTTTGAAAATTTCGGAATTAGGCATTGAGGCTAAAGTGTCTGTCCTGGTCTCCTTCCAAATCGAAGCTCCAGCCACGACGATCCACCAGACGCACACGTGAACAATATTGGAGAGGGCAGCGGCGTCCTGCGCCCATCTCCTTTTCCAGGTTTGATTGCGCATATCATCCTTCATTCCCCGATTTGATTCAATTTTTGTTTTGTCGGGGAACAACCTGATCCTCTTTGAATCTGAATCTTCTGAACCTGTACGTATAGGGAACGATCATTCTATCAACACGCTCGATCTGTTGTAGTTTCTTTGATTTTTTAACAGAAAAAATATCTGGACAACATGGTCTCTGTTCTCTGATCTTTGTTTGCCCGTAGTATCAGTACCTGCGGAAGCCTTTGAATCCGCTTCCTTATTGATTGATTGTTTTCAGGTCAACATACAACATGGTCTCTGTTTTTGATTCTTCAGGTTTTTTTTCCCATTTTTTAGAGCTCTTATATGTTTTCTTTCCTTTTATAACTGCATTTTGAATACATTTCCATTCCCGCACAATAGATTCATTAGGAAGGTTTCTTCCCTGAGTAACGATAGCACGTTGTGTCATTAAAAGATTCTCATCGGTAGGGAAGGTAAGCATAATTTTGTCAATTCCACACGGGCATATCAGTTTCCTTCGGAAAGCTTTTTCGGAGCGTAGGGCAATCGTCGCCTCGTCATTCAAGATCTTCACAAAACGGGCGCGGGGTTGACGATGATGGATTGTAGGTGAGCCGTGGTGATCGACGACAGCCGGTGCCGCCTGCCACCGGCGATACAAGCACCAGCCGTCTCCTCGCTCCGTTCAATGAAGGTTGTATAGCCGACGGCAGTTCGGATCACGCCCCCGCGGCGCAGCATCGGCATCGACGTCTCCGGCCTCCGCCATTAGCGTCGCCACCAACGGACTGAATCGTTAACTCATGGACTCTGAGTTGGTTAATATTTGTTTTGCAGAATTTTCTGTCAGTAAAGCTCCCATCGGCTCCTGGGGAGTTGCTTACTTGAATTATTTGGAAGAACCATCCAACGATATTTTTCCCTTGAGATTTACCCTTTTTGTTTCAATTACATGGTAACATGTTAGTTATTGCTAATTCAATATGTTTAAAAGTACTACTTATTTGACCTTCGTAATCTTTTTGCAGGTTATGCTGAAGTGAGGTACCTAGAGAAGAAAGGTGTTGATGGTGGTCGGTGGACCATGGAGGAGATTCTGTGCTGCGATCAACATTTTTTCGTTGTTGCCGATCCATCAAACTATGGATTTCTTGCAATGGAATATTACTGTGATTGCTTGCAGAACCTTTTCTCTTCAATTTTATGTTTTAAAAATCTCCTTTAGTTAATAAGAAGATTCTTATGATTATTTTTGAAATTTATTCATTTCGCATGCTTTAACTGCTAGAGAAAACTGCGGTTATTTATATCCCGCTTTGGACTTGTTAGAAATCATCATTTATATTTTTTTTAAAAGATGGAGATGCTTTTTACCCCTGATTGTTTGTTGAAGAGACAACGTAGGAATTGTTTTTTTGGGGGGAACGGACAACGTAGGAAATTTAGGTGAGTGCAATATTCATTGCAAAAAAAGTTTCAAATACCTGAGTCAATAGAGTGAGAAAATGTCACATGTAACATGGTTTGGAAAAGTGTATGAAAGTTTCTTAAGATCCCTCAGTATTTTTTTCAATCTCTTCTCAATCAAATTCACTCCACTAAAGTTTTGCTGAATTGAGAGGTCCGATTACAAATATTCTATTGTGACCATTGGTTGCAGTCTGGGTGTTTGTTATATTTGAATTGAGTTCTTATATGCAGCTACTACTCTTGTTGCTTCTCACATAAAGAGATTTTTTATTAGGACTCCTTTGAGATTGAAAAGAAGCAATCTAAAGCCAGAAGATCATTGCAAGCTCAACAACACGGCTTGCAACAAGCTGAAACTGAAAGAGAAAATGGAATCAGCGAAAGTATGCTCAAAGTTTGTTACTTCCAAAATCAGAGCAAGTCAACTTTAGTTTTTGTCTATGTATTCAGGCATTGGGTCTCAACAAAGTTTACAACTTTGATTTTGATGGTTAATGACATTTCAACTGTCTGAGACCTTTGTATTTTTATTTATAACATTCCGATATTCACTTTAGCTGTACTTTTTATACAATGTATTGTTCACATTGCTTGTGCCTTTTTAATTACTTGTTTCATAATAATCAGAGGAAATATATTTTTTTCTTGTAATTTTTAGCTCCATCATAAATATCATTTGAGGATTTTATATATTATTTTGAAGTCTACATTCTGAAAGATAATGTAGTCAAGTACATCATAATGAGACACATGCGTGGCGCATGTGCATTTTTACTTGTGGTGAATGAAAAGAATGTGCCACGTTTTCTTAGAATATCCATGGTTTAAGAGGCGCATGGGAATTTTTCAAAACCCTCTAGTTCTGATGCTACCTTGCCAAAAAGGAAAAGGATTACAAGAAAAAACGATACCTTGTGGTGATTATATCAGCTGCAATACTGTGATTAATTTGAACCATGAAAATAGAGTAGTAGCCATTTATGTTGCAATTTGTTTCATTTTATAGTTAACTATGAAAGTCATACAATTTTCCAAGTAGCATGTTCAATGATAACCAGGGGCAAAGCTGAGCCTTTAACGATTCGCCACAGCCCTAAAAGGATAACTATTACTATGCTCTAGAAAATTGACCAACTAGTATATATTCAATAGAAGCAAGTCTTCGATGGAAGATATAGCTACCATGGAATTTTTTTTTAAGGTTACTTTGAGAGATTGTGAGTAGAATATCCTGATCACAGCGAAAGATATATAGATTTTGATATGTTGAAGTAACTTTTCAGCTATTCGTACTAATGAAAGGATTCATAGAGTAAATCATGATGTTAGGACAGCTTCATTAGTTCAAAATCGAACTAAAGCAACTTATGTCATATGTTGTGATCTGGAAATAGTATAAATATAGAAGTAGGCCTCCAAGTTGTTGTCTAAAGAAAACGGTGAAGAGATCATATGAGGTACAAATCAACAATATGCTCTCTGGTGAAGCAAAAAAAAAAAAGATCTATCACCATTTGCTATTACTTGATGAACACTGCAAAAGGGGAAACAAAACAGAGAGACCACACCACATTTGATTTGAGAATGATTTTCCACCGCAACTTCTCACTAACATGGTATCATGCTGACAATTGGACATGGCGCGGAAAGTCACCATTTATCTATATAATGGGTGCCAAATTGCTGAAATATTTCAAAAAGAATGTGAATGCATCATGCAATGAACAAGCAATGAACTGTCAAAGAGAGAAAATAAATTTGGAAGGAACGTATCTGAGAACTTATGTCGCATCCGATATGCATGCTTTTCAAGATGTGACAAATCTATTTCGTAGTTGATTCTCAAAAAAAAATCTATTTTGTACGTAGCTAAGTTTTCTTATTTTGATGACACAGGACATTGCCTCTGAGTGATAAATCGCATGGAGAGAGAGAGAGAGAGAGAGAGAGAGAGAGAGAGATAGATAAATCGCACGGATGAGAGAGAGAGAGAGAGAGAGAGAGAGAGAGAGAGAGAGAGAGAGAGAGAGAGAGAGAGAGAGAGAGAGAGAGAGAGAGAGAGAGAGAGAGAGAGAGAGAGAGAGAGAGAGAGAGAGAGAGAGAGAGAGAGAGAGAGAGAGAGAGAGAGAGAGAGAGAGAGAGAGAGAGAGAGAGAGAGAGAGAGAGAGAGAGAGAGATAAATCGCACGGATGCAAATCCACAAGAAGGGAACAAAGAGAAGTTAAAGATGAACATGCGTTTGAAAACAAACGTACCCTTGCATTGTTGCCTGCTTTGCTAGAACGCTCGGTTATGTGCTTGGTTCTGTGAGAGGATCGCAAGAGTCGTGACAAGTATAACTAAGTTGAAAACTCATGAGTCATGAGACTCATGACAAGTATAACTATTCGGCATGCAACTCTCTTCAATTGTTCAAGCAAGTAAGCAATCAAACGTACAACATAGATGGTCATGTCTCACTTTTTCACTGTAGTGAACCCAAACACATGCAACAATGACAAGCACAATCTTCCTTACCAATTAAATACTTACAATCTTGATGTCAGCACTAAAAATTCTAGAATGTTAGTGATATTAAACAATAATATATATTTCTTTTAGAATACTCTCGTACTACTCATATTATAAAAATCATCTAAGGTTTGGTATTATAAAGGATGTTACAATAGAGAAAAGAAAAGGAGATTGGCACGACTATACAACAATCATGGCTGCTATGACTAGCCTAGGCTACGGGTTACATATGCCCATATAATACCATCAGTTCTTTTGATGCCATTATGCTGGATCTAAAGTTTCCTACTTGTTAGTCCAATATAATTAAACAATTGTGTTGTGCGAAGAACTTCATTGAGCTTAACAATTTTTTGAAGTGACATCACTATAATGACATATTTAGAATATGTTATCATGCACAAAATCAAAATGATAACACGTAGGTTTCAGAAATAAAATTTGAATCAAATATGTTTAAATTAGAATATTTATACACCTGTTTCTAAAATTGCTACTATTAATTATTGCCATTTTTGTATTACTCGGAAAAAGTGTTGAAAATAATGCAACCATCGGCCGGCCTCGTGTCCAACGACCCTTTGCCGATGCGTCCGTCCTCGCCTTCGTCCCATTCCTTATGCGTAGTCAAGCTCTCCTCCTGCTGCACTGCAACTATGATCCGCCAGGGGACCCACAATCATCGATCACCCCGACCACCAGACATGTTCTAGATAAAGACAATCACTGGGTACTTCGTCCCCGACACGGCCTCTGACTCAACGCGAGCGCTCCCCCCAACCCGAACTGGCCATGAACTCAAGGAACCTTGGCATTCTCGCCTCTCCAGGCGGTGACGGGCTATACATTGTCGTCAAGCTCCAACCTGTGCTCAAAAGTCTTCTATCTCCTCGTGCGCCGAGGAGTGGGAATACAAGAGTGCCCCCAACGGCGTCGTTGCGCGCCAAAGAAGGCTTTGGTGGGTCTACCTCGCTGCTCGTCTTGCCGTCAACAACCGTTCCCCTCCGACGCACCCATCCTCACCTTCGTGCCGCTTCACTGGGCATGATGCTTGAGTCAGGGGAAGACTGGTGGGTCATCGATCGCCAATGCCTTGTTCCGGTAAACGTTGGGAGGCTGCGATGACTCGTGGATGTGTCTGAGACCTACGATGACCACGGCGGTGCAAAAGTGACTTTTTGGAGCATGGTCGGCGACAAAGAGATTGGTTTGGCTGGCACTATCTACAACAATCATGGCTGCTATGACTAACCTAGGCTATGAGTTATAGATGCTCATATAATACCATTTTGATGCAATTATGGTGGATCTAAAGTTTCCTTCTTGCTAGTCCATTATACTCAAATAGTATGTGTTGTGCAAAGAACTTTACTCAGCTTAACAATTTTTTGAATTGTCATCACTAGAGGGGCATATGTTTGGAAGTCATGTGTTTAACTAGAATATCATACACCACAAAATCAAAATGATAGCACATAGGTTTTAGAAATAAAATTCAAAACAATATGCGTAACCTAGAATATTCGTACATCCAAATTTAAAATTTCTGTTATTACTTATCTTTTGTCTTACTCGGACGAAGTGTTGAAAAAATTTCCACCATCAGTCGGGCTCGTGCCTACATTCTCTGATGCGCCCGTCCTCGCCGTCTTCTCGTTCCTACCGGCCACGCTGCATGTGTCCGGACAAGGCCTCGGGGTGCTCAACCAGCTGCAACGTGCCGTTGGGATCAGCGCTGACAAGCTACGATTCGTGGATATGTATAGGAACCACGACTACTGTGGTGCACTGAAGTTGGCCGTGTTTAAATGAGTTTCAAAACATTTTTGAGGAGTTTAAAATAAATTTTAAATGAGTTTCAACTCATTTTCAAAAATCTTCAAGACAAATTTCAAAAGTTTCAACTCAAATTTAAAAAAGTTTCAACTCAAATTTAAAAAAGTTTCAATTTGGTTTCAAAAATTTCAAAATGAATTTCAAAAGTTTTAACTAGATTCAAAAGTTTCAACTCGAATTAAAAAGTTTGATGACAAAAAGTTAGAGAATGAATCTTTTTTTAGCGATTTTTTATAATTAATTAATCTTATGTGAGTTTTAAAATTTATCTCTGCCACTTCTCACTAACATGGTGTTATGCTAAGAATTGGACATGATGGAAAATGATCAGTTGTTTACCTTAGGGGTGCTAAATTGGTTAAGTATTTTTAAATGAATGTGAATGCTTTGTGCACTGAATCGGCATTTTTAAAAGAATGTTAATGCTTTGTGCACTGAAACTGTCCAATAGAAAAATATAAAAGGAAAGTACTTGAGAACTTTTGTTGCACCCGATGCTTTTCATCACTGTGACAAATCTCTTGTTCATGCAAACCACATTAGATTGCATTTTAAATTGAGGCAGAGACAACTATATTTCAAAGTAAGTTTTCTTCTTTTGATGATGCAGGAGAATACCAACGATAAACGTCGCGTGCACAAGAGGAGAAGGAGGGGGTGGGGGTAGGGACTGGTGAGTGATGGAGAGGATGTATAGCCAATTAGCCATAAGAACCATATAGAGAAGTATTGAGTTGTAAAGTTAATTTGGGCAATACGATATAAACCAAACATGAAGTACCATGCAAGTAGATATTTAAGATGAAGGTATGGCATTGACGACTTAAGTCTAATATTTAAGAAAAGTACTCAAGGCTAAGATTGGTGAGGATGTTAACTTTAACTTTTTTTTTGGCACATTTCCTTCTTACCTTATCCTTTATCATCCAAACTTGCAGTTCGTGTATCATGTGTGACATTCCAAAACACGCCCTTGCAATGTGGCCTGCTTTGCGGACTCTAAAACTCTTAGTGACGTACTAATCACAACTGTGGTGCACTGAAGTTGGCCGTGTTTAAATGAGTTTCAAAACATTTTTGAGGAGTTTAAAATAAATTTTAAATGAGTTTCAACTCATTTTCAAAAATCTTCAAGACAAATTTCAAAAGTTTCAACTCAAATTTAAAAAAGTTTCAACTCAAATTTAAAAAAGTTTCAATTTGGTTTCAAAAATTTCAAAATGAATTTCAAAAGTTTTAACTAGATTCAAAAGTTTCAACTCGAATTAAAAAGTTTGATGACAAAAAGTTAGAGAATGAATCTTTTTTTAGCGATTTTTTATAATTAATTAATCTTATGTGAGTTTTAAAATTTATCTCTGCCACTTCTCACTAACATGGTGTTATGCTAAGAATTGGACATGATGGAAAATGATCAGTTGTTTACCTTAGGGGTGCTAAATTGGTTAAGTATTTTTAAATGAATGTGAATGCTTTGTGCACTGAATCGGCATTTTTAAAAGAATGTTAATGCTTTGTGCACTGAAACTGTCCAATAGAAAAATATAAAAGGAAAGTACTTGAGAACTTTTGTTGCACCCGATGCTTTTCATCACTGTGACAAATCTCTTGTTCATGCAAACCACATTAGATTGCATTTTAAATTGAGGCAGAGACAACTATATTTCAAAGTAAGTTTTCTTCTTTTGATGATGCAGGAGAATACCAACGATAAACGTCGCGTGCACAAGAGGAGAAGGAGGGGGTGGGGGTAGGGACTGGTGAGTGATGGAGAGGATGTATAGCCAATTAGCCATAAGAACCATATAGAGAAGTATTGAGTTGTAAAGTTAATTTGGGCAATACGATATAAACCAAACATGAAGTACCATGCAAGTAGATATTTAAGATGAAGGTATGGCATTGACGACTTAAGTCTAATATTTAAGAAAAGTACTCAAGGCTAAGATTGGTGAGGATGTTAACTTTAACTTTTTTTTTGGCACATTTCCTTCTTACCTTATCCTTTATCATCCAAACTTGCAGTTCGTGTATCATGTGTGACATTCCAAAACACGCCCTTGCAATGTGGCCTGCTTTGCGGACTCTAAAACTCTTAGTGACGTACTAATCACAAAGATCCAGTTTCTGATAGTGAATGATAGTCAAATGTGACAAATCTCTTGTTCATGCTTCTGTGATAGAGTGTCACGAGAGAGGAGAGAGTTCAAAGTGTTCAAAATATTGAACCGCCTAATCTAAAATAGTAATGATAGTTGAAAACTCGTGACAAGTAGTAGAACAATTCAACACTTTCTTCAATTGTTCATGGTTCACTATTTTTCCCTTGATCCCATCTGATTAAACTAAACCAAAAGTTAGAAGAAAATTAGGTGAGAACGTTTGTCGCATCCGCTTGGAGGCATCTACACTTGCCAATGACCTCATCTTTTGTCCGTTGAAGGCTTTTAACATGGCCGATCAAGCTTGTTCACCCACCAGGTGTGTGCTCGCTTCAGACATGGCCGTTTGAACTGATGACAGAGAATTCTAGGCCATGATATTTCATGGCCACCTTCGTCTACATTTGGTAAAGCAAGACACAACGACAAAAGAAGTTGCATGATCAAGGCCAAGATTTGGCAAGCATGTTAACTTTAACTTCTTTTTTTTTGGCACATTTCCTTGTGACCTTATCCTTCCTCGTCCAAAATGTCAGTTCGTGTATCATGTGTGACACCCCGAAACGCGCCCTTGCATTGTGGCCTGCTTTGCAGATTCTATAAATCTCTACTTAGGTCCGTGATAGCATGGCAATAGAGGAGAGAGTCTTTATAAAGTTCAAAATTTCTAAAAACTTTATAAAAATAAAAATGGTAGTTGAAAACTCGTGGAAAGTAGTAGAACAATTCGACCCAATACTTTCTTCAATGGTTCTAGCAAGTTTGCAAAAAGAAAAAAAAACCACATTAGATTGCATTTTAAATTGAGGCAGAGACAACTATATTTCAAAGTAAGTTTTCTTCTTTTGATGATGCAGGAGAATACCAACGATAAACGTCGCGTGCACAAGAGGAGAAGGAGGGGGTGGGGGTAGGGACTGGTGAGTGATGGAGAGGATGTATAGCCAATTAGCCATAAGAACCATATAGAGAAGTATTGAGTTGTAAAGTTAATTTGGGCAATACGATATAAACCAAACATGAAGTACCATGCAAGTAGATATTTAAGATGAAGGTATGGCATTGACGACTTAAGTCTAATATTTAAGAAAAGTACTCAAGGCTAAGATTGGTGAGGATGTTAACTTTAACTTTTTTTTTGGCACATTTCCTTCTTACCTTATCCTTTATCATCCAAACTTGCAGTTCGTGTATCATGTGTGACATTCCAAAACACGCCCTTGCAATGTGGCCTGCTTTGCGGACTCTAAAACTCTTAGTGACGTACTAATCACAAAGATCCAGTTTCTGATAGTGAATGATAGTCAAATGTGACAAATCTCTTGTTCATGCTTCTGTGATAGAGTGTCACGAGAGAGGAGAGAGTTCAAAGTGTTCAAAATATTGAACCGCCTAATCTAAAATAGTAATGATAGTTGAAAACTCGTGACAAGTAGTAGAACAATTCAACACTTTCTTCAATTGTTCATGGTTCACTATTTTTCCCTTGATCCCATCTGATTAAACTAAACCAAAAGTTAGAAGAAAATTAGGTGAGAACGTTTGTCGCATCCGCTTGGAGGCATCTACACTTGCCAATGACCTCATCTTTTGTCCGTTGAAGGCTTTTAACATGGCCGATCAAGCTTGTTCACCCACCAGGTGTGTGCTCGCTTCAGACATGGCCGTTTGAACTGATGACAGAGAATTCTAGGCCATGATATTTCATGGCCACCTTCGTCTACATTTGGTAAAGCAAGACACAACGACAAAAGAAGTTGCATGATCAAGGCCAAGATTTGGCAAGCATGTTAACTTTAACTTCTTTTTTTTTGGCACATTTCCTTGTGACCTTATCCTTCCTCGTCCAAAATGTCAGTTCGTGTATCATGTGTGACACCCCGAAACGCGCCCTTGCATTGTGGCCTGCTTTGCAGATTCTATAAATCTCTACTTAGGTCCGTGATAGCATGGCAATAGAGGAGAGAGTCTTTATAAAGTTCAAAATTTCTAAAAACTTTATAAAAATAAAAATGGTAGTTGAAAACTCGTGGAAAGTAGTAGAACAATTCGACCCAATACTTTCTTCAATGGTTCTAGCAAGTTTGCAAAAAGAAAAAAAAAACACGCAACATAGGTGGTCATTGTTCAGCATTCGCCTTGTTCCATCTGATCGAACCAAACCAAAGTCAGAAGAAAATTAGGTGAGAATATTTTGTCGTATCTGTTGCTTTTCGAGGCATCGCCACTTGCCAGTGACCTCATCATTATCTCTCGCCCGTTGAAGGCTTTAACATGATTGATCATGCTTGTTTCATGCACCAAAGTGGCACTAGCCGATATTCATGTATCATGTGGGACATATCCAAACGCGCCCTTGCATTGTGGCCTATTTTGCGGATTCTAGAACACTCGGCTAAGAACCTGGGTCCGTGATAGCATGGAAAGAGGGGAGAGAGTTTACAGCTTCCAAAAATATCCAAACTGCCTAAAAACACAAATAAGAGTTGAAACTCGTGAGAAAGGAACTACTCAACACTCTTCAATGGTTCTCTTTCTATCAATGAAACGGGCACAATCTTGTGTCACACATCAATGGTGTAGCAAAGTAAGCACTGAAACATCACACAAATGGTTGCATTGATCTTTCTGATCAAACTAAACCAACAAAATCAGAAGAAAAATTAGGTGAGAACATTTGTTGCATCCGGTTGTAGGCATCGATACTTGCCAGTGACCACATCTCTCGCCTGTTGCAGGCTTTAACATGACCGATCACGCTTGGTTCACGCACCCGGTGTGTGCTCGCTGGAGACATGACCGTTTGAAATGATGTCAGAGAACTCACTCTAGGTCCGTGATCGATATTTCATTGCCGCTTTCGTCTACTTTTGGTAAAGCTAGAGGCACGGCGACAAAAGAAGTTGCATATATGAACAACCAAACCTACGGTGAGGTACATGAAACACCGTACCATTGAGGCTACGCACAGATCTACTGTTGTACTGTGGCCCGAAGAAAACAAAATAGCTGTGAAATGGTGACATCGTCTTCCACAAACGGCTAGTCCAGTTGGAACGGCAAGTTCTTGCAACTGGACAAGGCTCACACTGAGCATGAGCTGTGTTTTCATTGTAACCCTCAAAAGTGTGCGTGTTATCATATACGCCCTCCAAGTAGCGTATGCGAGGACAATTTGGTAAGAGCTGTGAAATTGAGGTGTGTGATCACAAATGTTGCTCACCACCCCTTGATTCCTTCTATTAAACAGCAGCCTGGGTCATCACCAGGATTCACTCGGTCATTCCCTCTGTTTAGAGAGCTCTAGTCCCGCGAAGCTTGTGAGAGCTTTCCTCTCGTGAAACGAGCGACGATGGCTGTGCTGGGCACGGCGGCGGTGGAGGCCGTGATCCCGGTGGCGGCATTGATCGGCATCGCGTTCGCCGTGGCGCAGTGGTACGTGGTGTCCAGGGTCCCCGTCCGCTCGCGCGACGACGACGACGCCGCTGCTCGAGGTAAGCAGGGCATGTTGGTAGGAGGAAGAGGAGGAGGAGGCAGCAGCGAGGTGGAGGAGGTGGAGGAGGACGACGACGAGGAGGACGGCATGGACGGCCGGCAGGCCGAGGCCCGGTGCGCCGAGATCCAGCACGCCATCTCCATCGGCGCGACGTCGTTCCTCCTC
>LAPY01002441.1:25271-38060 GCA_000970635.1 Eragrostis tef
TAAAAAAAGATTCCCCCCCCCCCCCCCCCCCCGAAAAAAAAGAACGAAAAATTCATGTCAGCTTACTGCTGCAATGGATGTCTGTCCAAGTTTAGAGTACATTTTCAGGTAATTTCAATGTTGTAACACTAAATGCTTCTCACCTTTCTGCCAATAACAGTTCGCATAAATCGGACAGCTGCCACAACCAAACTCTTCTCTCTCCGCCGGGTTAGATTAAGGATTTTCTCCAGTAAATTGCTAGTATAAAAGCTGAGCCTGCACAATTGAACGTTCTCTTTTAGCAAAGAAACAAAATACTGATAACATACCCACCCTAACAGAATGTGTGAATAAGAAATCAGGGAAAGGGTATCTCCCATTCCAAAAAGAGGTTGGACAGAGGACATAATAATACTTGATCCTGTCGGGGTGGTGAAGTATACAAAAGCATAAAAGCTCGCAAATGTTCAACAATATTTCAGGCTTAACCATTGCGGCAACACCAACTGAACCAGGCGTTGATTGGGTGAAAACCTTTGGACAAGAGGATGATGCTAGTACATCAGTCAATTTATGAAGATGCTTCTCATAAAAGATCTGGATAGCAACTTCCTTCTGTAATAGAAGAAAGAAAAACAATGTTCATAACAATTCAATCCCATTGAGCACCAGCGGTGCAAACTTCAATGTTTTAGGAAGTGACCAGAAAAACATGTCGGTTATGTACATTAAAAATACAAAATCAATATATGGAAAAAAAAAAAAGCTGGCCCTCAAGTCTGGTTATTCCAGAAGAGTTTCATGATCCATGGGTACCTAATGTCCTTAGTCCAAATAGTTCTTACTGTTCAGTCATCACATTCCACATCAAAACAACAGAGAAAGTTCATAGAAAAAGATAGGGCATCTTACATGATCTGTACCCGTATACGCAGCAGAAGAATCCATCAGAGTCCTTAGAATTTCAGAGTACTGACAATCCCCACCAGAATCAGTTGACATACCTTGAATCTAAAAATGAGAAACCAGAAAGTTATTGCTATGCTAGATGAGGCAGTGATGCCTGATGTCACTGGTACTAAACAATTTTCTAAGAAGTTCCAGAAAAAAAAAGAGAGCCTGCACCTTACAAACATACCTCAAGTAAGGTAACTTAAAAATGATAGTTTAGAAGGAACATGACGTGAATACAATGCATCTATTTCATGACTACCACTAAGCAAGCAAAACAAATCTTGCAACAGATTATTGTGAAGTCAAATGTCATACCATGAAGGGTTTTCTTTGTTTTTGCATTGTCTAGAACAAATTGGTAAACACAAAAATTAGCATAGATTTTAAGGACAAAGGGAAGGGTCACACAGTTCACACTCCACGTGGTCAACTAAAAGTTAGGGCATTAAAAATATGAAAATGAGATGAATATACCAATAGGTATAAACATCCGTCAAAACGGACAGCTTCAAAGAAGCAGAATTCACTGCTTGGACCAAAAATACAGAATGCAAATGCTGTATGGAAAATTTTTTAAAAGAATGGTGCTACTTACTAGAGTCTCAAGAAGAGAATTGCCTTCTTGACAAGTTTCATCTTGATGAGCAATATATGATACAACTAAATTACGATCCTGATTAATAAAATGCATGAGGATATTTACCCTGCATTTGCAAAAGTAAATGGTGCAATCAGAGGGACAGGCAGGGAGAAAAATGGATTAAAGAATAGAGAATTTATCCAATGCTCCATGAGTTACCCAGTGGAGATGAGCGATTTGTCGTGACTCTGTAGCACATCAGAAATGATGTCAAACACACCTTCACTAACTAAATCCCTAACAAGGAAGAAACAGATAATGTTAAACATCCAGATGAAGTTATGACTATCAAAATAAAGAACTGTAGAAACAGCTCTGGTATTCTATGTCTACTTGGCCAACATAAAAGAAGCTTGCAAATTATGATACTGGCAAACAAAGCATAATGCAAAATGAACTCCACCCCCTCACCCGTTGACAGTATTATCTAACCTTTCTGAACCACTACAATGAAAGGATACCATGCCAAGGTATGATAAAATGAGATACCACAAAGCTGCGCACATGAGCAGTGAAAGGAAACCTCAATATGTCATTATCATAGAACTCAAGTGCCATACGATATGAAGGGATCAATGGATACATAAACTATAAGAAAATTTTCAATTTCAAGATTCAAGGGAATTGTAGGACAAGTACGGAAGTAGCTTCAATGATCCCATCAAGTAACAACTGGTCATGTGGACAAACTAAAAAGGAATCAATATCCCAACAATTCACATGTTGCGCTTATAAATTACGGCAACAGAATTAACCTGGAAAAATGCAAAATAGTAAGTAAAGACTAGTCCACGCGAGTAAATGAAATGAAGCTGGACTCGATCTAATAAATATACTTCCACCAACGGAAGAAAGAAAAAAAACATAAGGATATAAAAAAGTGTATGTTCTCTCCAAATACTAACCTGCATAGTTGTGATCGTTGAGCAGGCTGCAAACTTTTACTGAGAGTGCAAAATTCATCCAAAAACAGAACCTGCAAAAAATAAACTTAGGAAGTATGACCATGCAAGTCCTAGTGAGCAACTGATTTCAGGTCATGCAACTCAGATAAAATACTTCAAAGTCTTAAATGATGAAAAACCAATGTGTAGTTGCATGGATCAAGTCCTAATCCACAATTGGCTCTAACTGAGTCAACAAAATTCTTAAACTGCAAACCTTTATCAGCAATATACACAAAACTTAGTTTAGCCAAGCTCAAAATTGGTTCCTAATGCTTTTACGTGAAAACAATGACAAGCATTTTCCTTTGGCAGCATTTCAACAATGGCAAATACATAGAACTCCTGAAAATTGAAGGAACAAAACATGCTCCCTCCGTCCACAAATAGAAGCATTTCTAGAGTTATCCTCTCCTAGGGAAAGGATGTGTAATTAAAGAGGCTGACAAATACATGCACATGTGAATGAAAGGAAAACATCTAGGGGCAATGTGGTCTTTGCCTTTCAACCTATGCATGAAAATTTCTCAAAATGCTTATAATTGTGGACGGAGGGAGTACGAAACAATAATTATTCTAACAACAAAAAATATGCAACAAAATGGTTTTAAAATGGACTACAAATCTCACCAGATTGCTTCTGGATTCAGCAGACAGATTCGACGATTTCATCCTTGTAATCAATTCATGGATGAAAGAAGCATCGTCCTTCAATAACTGTGAAACCTACAATAGGATCATATAATCTAAAATCACAAAAAAAAAGAAAAAAAAATCTTACTCAAAGCAAGTAGAAACATGGAAATGTTGAAACACTAACAATAGCACTGTTCGCCTGAATAATGGAGTTAAGGCTTGCCAGAGTAGCATCATCTATTGCTTTTTGGAATATAAATTCCTGTAAGCAGTAAGCAATTCGGTTTGAAATAAATGAGCATAGTAAATGGCCAGAAAACAAATTAATACAGTAAGTAGGGAGTTTTAAAAGTGCAGAAGATTACAGACCTTTATATAGCCAATTCTATATGTTTGATGAATCTTTGAGACCACAAAAGCATTTTTAATCGGTATGGCCTATGCAAGAAACAAGGCTTCAAATAAACAATTGTCATATATAATGCAGATTAATATGCATAATAACCCCATTACCTCCTTGAAACTGTTTTGCAGAATCTTACGATGCTTCCGCGCATCACGAACCTCTGGATCATCTGATCAAATTACAATTGTGAGCTCATTAATTAAGAATAGTGCATGTGGTTCTACAGTATGATTCAATAGGTTACTGATTGATCCAATGAAAGTTACAGAGCTTACATTCAAGGGCCCCTATTATGTCAAGGATAAGAGCATCAGAGAAAACCTTTTCAAATATTGCAGAATTGTTCAACGATACTGCAAAATAAGAAACGATGTAAGAAACAAAATGAAATAACCCACGGACATGCTTAATTGTACTCCCTCCGGTTTTAAACACATGACACCGTTTGACTTCTTTTCGTTATTTTGACCATTCGTCTTATTTATAAATATTTGTGCAAATAGCTAAATGCATAAGTTAACCTTAAAGTGCTTTTGCTGATACATTCAATGATATTCATTTCACGTTAGATAATTAATCATTTAAATATATATTGTTGATCAAAGTTCAACGAAAAAGTCAACGGTGTCATATATGTAAAACTGGAGGGAGTATTACATACTGATTCCTTTGACTAGTCTGAAGATCATGTGGAGACCATCCATGTTCTTTAAATCCTCGCACATTTTGAAAAGCCTCACTAACTTGGGGAAAAATTCATGCTGCAACATGTTGTAGCGGAGAAAATAGAAAAGTTCAAAACATCATGTTCTTCAAAGATATGCATATCAATAAATCAAAGCTCAAAAAATGATGAGTGTCCTCACTATCTGTAAGTATCTAGGTAGTTAGTATGATACCATCACGCATGCCCATCAAAGAAATTTCGGCAGAACCTAAAAAAATAGTACAACAGTCCAGTAACATATCATACTAAACCACCTAAGAGAATGAAGCATAGTATTCTAACAGATCGGTTGTGCTGGAAACCCATTTGGCCTCTTATTTGGATGATAACCAGCAGAACCTAACAAAATTCTTAATAATAGATCCAAATTTGTAGAGCACTGGAACTCACAACAGCTGGCCAACTAACAATAAGCAAACATGTGCACCTTACTGTTCCATGATGGATCGATTAGAAATATGGTTTCTGAAACAAAAAGGGTAGCTGTGCATCCAATTTGTCAGCCATTCCATCAGGAACTGACAAGTTTGCTAATTGGCAGGCTGTTCACTACAGCCTGCTAATAGAAAATATTGTAGTCATCTTTTAGTTTGGTGGCCTGACTACAAGTTGCTACTCCCTCCAGTAAAAAAAGAATGTTCACTGATGTAAGAAACAAAATGAAATAACCCACGGACATGCTTAATTGTACTCCCTCCGGTTTTAAACACATGACACCGTTTGACTTCTTTTCGTTATTTTGACCATTCGTCTTATTTATAAATATTTGTGCAAATAGCTAAATGCATAAGTTAACCTTAAAGTGCTTTTGATGATACATTCAATGATATCCATTTCACGTTAGATAATTAATCATTTAAATATATATTGTTGGTCAAAGTTCTGCATAAAAGTCAACGGTGTCATATATGTAAAACCGGAGGGAGTATTACATACTGATTCCTTTGACTAGTCGGAAGATCATGTGGAGGCCATCCATGTTCTTTAAATCCTCGCACATTTTGAAAAGCCTCACTAACTTGGGGAAAAATTCATGCTGCAACATGTTGTAGCGGAGAAAATAGAAAAGTTCAAAACATCATGTTCTTCAAAGATATGCATATCAATAAACCAAAGCTCAAAATGATGAGTGTGCTCACTATCTGTAACTATCTAGGTAGTTAGTATGATACCATCACACATGCCCATCAAAGAAATTTCGGCAGAACCTAAAAAAATAGTACAACAGTCCAGTAACATATCATACTAAACCACCTAAGAGAACGAAGCATTGTTTTCTAACAGATCGGTTGTGCTGGAAACCCATTTGGCCTCTTATTTGGCGGATAACGAGCAGAACCTAACAAAATTCTTAATATTAGATCCAGATTTGTAGAGCACTGGAACTCACAACTGCTGGCCAACTAACAATAAGCAAACATGTGCACCTTACTGTTCCATGATGGATCGATTAGAACTATGGTTTCTGAAACAAAAAGGGTAGCTGTGCATCCAATTTGTCAGCCATTCCATCAGGAACTGACAAGTTTGCTAATTGGCAGGCTGTTCACTACAGCCTGCTAATAGAAAATATTGTAGTCATCTTTTAGCTTTAGTCCTTCCTAAGATTGGTGGCCTGACTACAAGTTGCTACTCCCTCCAGTAAAAAAAGAATGTTCACTACAGCCTGCTAATAGAAAACATGTTTCAGGTTCCATAGCATATTGTAGTCATCTTTTAGTTTGAGTGCTTCCTAAGATTGGTAGCCTGAATACAAAATAGTTTTACTGCAAAATTGATTGGATAGATTCATAACCTTGGGGATTAGAGAAGATAATCTGTCCATTACAGTTGATGGCAAGAGAGTCCTCAGGGGCCACATGGGCCTTACATATACGGAGTACTTAACATTTTCATTTGTAAATACATAACATGTAACACATAGACATAGCCACATATAACAATGATACCTTCAATCTGCCACCAAAAAGAATGCTCCAAATATGCCACTCAATCGCGCCAAAAATAATGTTATGTAAATGACGTGGTCACTAATTTGGAAGGAATTTAGCAAGGATAAAGACGGTAACTCGCCCTCCAATGGACGATGTGAGAAGTTATTTAGCGATTAATTCTTGCTCCCTTTATTGATCGATTTGTTCGGCATTATACATCCAGTGCGACTTAATCTATGACAAACCGAACCTAACAACCAAATCCTTGATTTCCTCAAAAAAAAAAAAAAACTTGATGCAACTAACCTGGACTCTAGCTAAACAAACTTGAGAGATATGCAAATTAACTTCTGGATTATCTCTAAGCCTTGGACTCCGTTACCTTTTTCCTTTTCTTATGCCGAACAACATGTTTCCCCGAGAAAGAAATGAAGTTATTCACAGGAAGGAAAATATTACATCATGTTACCGTGTAAATGGTTATAACTTACATCTTGATATATTAACTCTGCAACACGAGTCTGATCTGCCTTTCCGTGCTCCAATACAATCTGGTATTTAGTGAACAATCAAATTGTAAAATTTATTATCTATAATATGATTTGGGTATTAAGTCTACTACATTTCAACAATCGACTAGTTAAATGTATTGCTACTATATTTAGAAAATAAAACCAAAAGCAACTGTCAAGCATTACCAAGTTTACAAATCCCATTTCCTAAGTTCCCATGCTACTTCGAAGTACCAAATACTATCTGTTTACAGGATATTTAATGTTTTGATGAAATATAATATACTTACAGCTAGCAACCATACCTGCCCACTTCAACTCAGCTACACAAAACCTTTCCACACACACCAAAAGAGAGAGGGGGGAAGGGGGGGGGGGATCTATTAGTCCCTAAGAACCACTACCAACACCATCACTCTCCCTAAAAAGTGTAAAGAATAAAAGTGAATGAAAAGTAGCAGGATTGACACAGTTAAAGAATGCTGAGCCCTAACCAGAGGATAGATTCACATGAAACTTAATTGGATTCAGCATCATGAAAACACTAGTGTTGCTAGACATGAGGGGTTGTTCCGCAATTTTCTATTATATCAGAACTGAACAAAATCCTCGGAAGCTCAAATACTCGCATCTAACAATGACTAAATAAGTACAACTATACCTTTAACATCAAAGGAAGACTGGATAAGTCAAGAGGAGGAAGATCCTTCAATTCACCATCAACAGAAATTACTGATTCATCTGCATGTAGAACAACAATGGATGATGACACTAAAACTAAAACTGTATGCTCCAATCAGCTATATATGACATTCCGACAGCCAGCTTGAACTGCATGCAGGTCATTTTGGCTGCCCGGCTGTCATGTATAGATGATAACTGGAGGGGGGAACACCAAAAGGCTACATACTTTAAGTGAAACAACTACATTTTATAGAAACATAAGAATTCAATATGTAGGCTTCGGTTTACCAGTCATTTTTTACTGTTATTACTGTATTTACTATTAGCAATACCTTTTCCTTCTATGTATTTGGAATCTTGTTAGGCATCATCTCTACCCTACCCAGCTATTATAAGAATTTGATACTATGAACCTTGAACATTTTCAAGTGATCAGGTGGCATATGTAAATACATTAAGACCTCAAGCATAGTCTGTCAGGTGATCGTGGCTGAATATAATAATTCAGATCTTCTCATAGAAGATAAGAAGAGTAATCCAGATACAAATGGCTAAGGCAAAAACAGTTCCAAGAAATCATTACTAAATCCCATCAATGCAGCGGAGAGTGCATACACTCAACTTCAAATGGTGTCACTGTCGAATATTATAACAAGGAAACCCCTACTGTACATACCTCAAAAATAAATATATATAACCAGGAAACTGTATGCATTACACATGGCATGCAGGGACAGGAGGATATAAGTTACCTACCATGTGGAGTTGACTCTCTGGAGGCTTCTCAGGACTCAAATGCTGGATGTGAACCAACTTGAGCTAAAAGAAATGGCAAACAGAATTAAAGAAAAACACTAGAGCAATAAGGAAAAAAAAACACAATATGTTTTAGCAAACTCACGGTGAAGGACATTAATCTGCAGGTTTTGCTGTATGTTGTGCATGTTCTCCCTGCATCAAACAATCATAATGTGAGGACATGAATAAGCATAAGTAGAGGCACGGCAAAAACAGCATTCATTTATCGTTGGATCACCATATGTATGAGCACCCTGCAGCTTCTTGAAAGCTCAGTGCTAACTCCATTGCTTTTTCAGGATCCTTCCACGAGATGATTGTTCCTGCCAATAAAAAATGAGTTGAACAAGTGTTATAGGACAATGAAAATTGAGAACAGAAAAAAGGAGAGCCCACAAGTTTACCTTCTTGTTTCCTGTAGATATCATCAGATGTAATGTTGTGAAGCAGTATGTGTCATTATCCACTTCATCCACAACAGTCAATGCAAGTTCTCTTGAACCCTAGTCATACAAAGATTGAAAATGTAAACAGCCAAATGATAATGGCAGAGAGGTAACTAGTTACCAATCAAACACACAATTACCCTAGATATGTGCTCCTGTCTTATCTTTTCTTGGTCATATGAAATTTCTTTCCATTTTTGCAATAGCTAGCACAAAAGAGTGAAATGAATACATACCAAACTGCACGACATGGTAATCACACGAGGAGAGCTCCCAAATAACACAGCATAAGGTTCCAATAGGGCAAACATGTTGGCCCTTTTGATGATGTACATATACTTAATTAATATATATATTTTTGGGCATTTTTTTAAAGAAAATAGAATGTTGATCATGCCATCAAGCTAGCAGAATATTGTCTAATATAACATGTAAAGCTAAAATTAGGTTATTAATGAGAAACCAAATCCAGATAAATGTGGGAACACTCATCTTTACAGCATTGCATGTCTGCATGATTGCAGAAATAAAAAATAGTATTTAAACAGAGATTAAATTTACACATCGTAGTTAACAGGAGCATACAAGAATTGTCAGACCATACCTCAATATAGTCAATGGTCACATGGCCCGTTCCCTGATCATCCCACTTCCCGTCATCAGTTAAACTGTACACTTTGACACGCTGGAGCAATAATTTCAAAATGTCAATGTTGATACTTATGCAGCGCATCAGAAAATGCACAGACGTATTAGAAAAATGTGCATCAACAGTAAGTAGATCGAGTGCTAAAAGTAAAGAATCTTCCACAAGAGTGACACAGTAAAAGCATGGATGGCCAGAGGAAGAATAAGATACACGTCCTAACATACTTGGGTAACCTTGGCCAAACCACAGGGAATTGCTAATTGAAAATACAGCACGAAAATTAATAAGCTCTTCAGCCTCCCATGCAAACCCCATCAGCACACTACTGTGCCATGCAAACAAGAAGAGAGGGTCCAGTGTGATCTGCCAATGATAGAGTTTCTCGGGAACCTGTAACTGAGAGCAGGAACATTTGAGAAATCGCCTGAAAACACATACAGCACGATAATATTCTCAACTCTTGTGTGGCTATGCCACTTCCTTACCAAATAGAAAGGGTAAGCGCAACTATAATTGTCAGGATAAGAAATTACAACAAAAGGATACTAAAAATTATTTCAAACAAAATTTTAGCATGACATAGGCTTGTAGCGCATAGAATTGAGACAATTAAGCACACATCGTCTTACTAAATAAGAAACAGATCAATACAATCTTCTCATAACGGACAGTGGGTTGGTATGACTTACATGTTTGGTAATCTATTGTTAGTAATACATTACTAAACATATAGCAAAAAACTGGCAGTTTCAACAACATAAAGCAGATGCAGGCAAAAAGCACAGCATATTTATGGACAAACAGAGAATCAAGAAACACAGGGTGTATTGTTCATACCATCGGCAAGTAACATGATAGCTGGCATTCCATAGAAAGCAAAGGATTTTTGTGAATCCATCCTTGCTTTATGGGATAGTCACCAAATTTGCTAGAATTCTAGATAGATCTAAAAACGTTCTGCAGAAAAAAATTGGTCACGCATACCACCAGCAGCGCTTTGGAATTTACATGAGGGACTAGCCATGTTCACATAAATAAGGCGGAGCAAGGGAAATAGATATAGTACTCGTATAAACAAAGTTGCTATCTCTAAGCTGAACATGCCGTAGCAGCGTAGCAAGGGATCGTAGCTTGCAGAAGCAAGTCGCTCAACGCGTAGCTGAACAATCTACTCAACATCCCACGCAATGTGATTCGAAATCCTCAAACCAGATGCCACCCACTCTTCCCTGCCCCAAACACGAACGGAAAATCAAATTCCCCAGAATCGCGGCAGCGACCGCACAACCCAGAGCACGCGGACCTCTAGAATTTTCCGAAACCTCAAAAGGCGCATCGAACGGAAGCTTCCACGACAGCGCGCCCGCGCACAAACCGCGAAACGAGGAAATGGCGGAAATGAATACATACCAAACTGCACCACATGGTAATCACACGAGGAGAGCTCCCAAATAACACAGCATAAGGTTCCAATAGGGCAAACATGTTGGCCCTTTAATGATGTACATATACTTAATTAATATATATATTTTTGGGCATTTTTTTAAAGAAAATAGAATGTTGATCATGCCATCAAGCTAGCAGAATATTGTCTAATATAACATGTAAAGCTAAAATTAGGTTATTAATGAGAAACCAAATCCAGATAAATGTGGGAACACTCATCTTTACAGCATTGCATGTCTGCATGATTGCAGAAATAAAAAATAGTATTTGAACAGAGATTAAATTTACACATCGTAGTTAACGGGGGCATACAAGAATAGTCAGACCATACCTCAATATAGTCAATGGTCACATGGCCCGTTCCCTGATCATCCCACTTCCCGTCATCAGTTAAACTGTACACTTTGACACGCTGGAGCAATAATTTCAAAATGTCAATGTTGATACTTATGCAGCGCATCAGAAAATGCACAGACGTATTAGAAAAATGTGCATCAACAGTAAGTAGATCGAGTGCTAAAAGTAAAGAATCTTCCACAAGAGTGACACAGTAAAAGCATGGATGGCCAGAGGAAGAATAAGATACACGTCCTAACATACTTGGGTGACCTTGGCCAAACCACAGGGAATTGCTAATTGAAAATACAGCACAAAAATTAATAAGCTCTTCAGCCTCCCATGCAAAACCCAACAGCATCACTACTGTGCCATGCAAAAAAGAAGAGAGGGTCCAGTGTGATCTGCCAATGATGGAGTTTCTCGGGAACCTGTAACTGAGAGCAGGAACATTTGAGAAATCGCCTGAAAACACATACAGCACGATAATATTCTCAACTCTTGTGTGGCTATGCCACTTCCTTACCAAATAGAAAGGGTAAGCGCAACTATAATTGTCAGGATAAGAAATTACAACAAAAGGAAATTAAAAGTTATTTCAAACAAAATTTTAGCATGACATAGGCTTGTAGCGCATAGAATTGAGAAAATAAGCACACATCGTCTTACCAAATAAGAAACAGATCAATACAATCTTCTCATAACGGACAGTGGGTTTGTATGACTTACATGTTTGGTAATCTATTGTTAGTAATACATTACTAAACATATAGCAAAAAACTGGCAGTTTCAACAACATAAAGCAGATGCAGGCAAAAAGCACAGCATATTTATGGACAAACAGAGAATCAAGAAACACAGGGTGTATTGTTCATACCATCGGCAAGTAACATGATAGCTGGCATTCCATAGAAAGCAAAGGATTTTTGTGAATCCATCCTTGCTTTATGGGATAGTCACCAAATTTGCTAGAATTCTAGATAGATCTAAAAACGTTCTGCAGAAAAAAATTGGTCACGCATACCACCAGCAGCGCTTTGGAATTTACATGAGGGACTAGCCATGTTCACATAAATAAGGCGGAGCAAGGGAAATAGATATAGTACTCGTATAAACAAAGTTGCTATCTCTAAGCTGAACATGCCGTAGCAGCGTAGCAAGGGATCGTAGCTTGCAGAAGCAAGTCGCTCAACGCGTAGCTGAACAATCTACTCAACATCCCACGCAATGTGATTCGAAATCCTCAAACCAGATGCCACCCACTCTTCCCTGCCCCAAACACGAACGGAAAATCAAATTCCCCAGAATCGCGGCAGCGACCGCACAACCCAGAGCACGCGGACCTCTAGAATTTTCCGAAACCTCAAAAGGCGCATCGAACGGAAGCTTCCACGACAGCGCGCCCGCGCACAAACCGCGAAACGAGGAAATGGCGGGGCAAGCCTAGAAACAGCGGCGAGCAATAATCGACCAGCTAAGCACACCACCAAAAGCTTCCAACACCTGCGAACGGAGCCGATGGAGCGGGAGAGCTCACCTGCATGCGCGCGTGCGCCGGCACGCCCGTGGACACGCCGCTCCGGAGGGCCTGCTCCTCCGCCACGGGCAACCCACCCGGCTTCCAGGGGGAAATCGACATCTTCTCAAGTCGGGCGGAGGCTGGACGCGGGAGGGAGCTCAAAGCGGCAGGGGGGG
>LAPY01002441.1:65595-81277 GCA_000970635.1 Eragrostis tef
CATCGATGTACATCCTGCAGGAGAAACCTGACCACACGACATATGCGCGCACAAAGGCCGCATATGGCAACCTTTCACAAAGCCCCCGCAAAGCCGACTCGATCTGCTGCTCGCGGCGGAAGTCTTGGGCCCACAAAACACCCAGCCCAGCCATCGTCCGTGGGTGGCTTTCCTCATTCCCCCGTAGCAGCAGGCGGTGATGTCATCCCCACGATTGCTAAGCTACGTCGGTTTACTGACTCCTATGAAAGCCAGCATGCGAGTCAGTACAATTCAAGACTTGCTCAATAGGACCAACAACGGACGGTCGTCAATCGATACAGACGGAACTACCACCGTGAAGGCTCAGCCTTCTCCATCCATCCTATGCAAACAATTCCCCGTCCGGTCTCAACAAATCCTAAATCCAGCTAGTACAATCCAAGATAATCCCTATCATGCGAGTGGGACCTACCACTCGACTTCTACCGTCCGCTAGCCACTAAGCCTAGCAAGTTCTAACGTTAACCTATACCAACTGCTACAAAAATAGGACACAAGGTATAGGATAGGAAGGTAATCCTAATGCAATTCTGTGGTTTCATATCAACTCATAATAAACCTAATACACAAACAATTACTAGCCCCAATCAAGTGATAAAAAAAAATCTAAAATAGGAAGGCATGCACCGGGGCTTGCCTGGCTCAAGAGTGGAGTTAGATACTAGAGAAAGTCAGCTTCTGAACTACTCAACATCCCGATCCTCCTGCTGCTCCTGGATCACCTTAAGTGCTATACGTCATGACAAAGGAATGCAAGTTAGATGCAATGAACCTGATGTAATTAAATTCAATATACTTAAGTAATGAACTTTGGTTTACATAATTTCGAAATTAAGTTATGTTTCAGTGATGTTTTTCTGAAATTTAGTATAACTCAAAGTGATTTACTGTATAGTTTGAAGGTTTCTTACTTTCTAGATTATTTATAACAGTTTAAACAATGCAGAAAAGAAATTAAATTCTAAGAAAATAATAATACATTCTCTGATGGTAAATCTTGTTCTGTAAGTGTGTGATTAGATGATTTACTTGCACACAAGATTTGAGGATTAAAGGGCTTACAAAGAATTTATTATAGATTAAACAACTATTAACACATAAAGCTTTTTACAGAAAACAGGATGATGATTTGTATCAATTTGACAGTTGGGATGGGTATATCTGAGCTCATGAAAGATAAAGAAATTGGTTTCATATATTTCTGATGCGTAATCTATTTGCTATGCATTTTACAAGTTCTCAGCAAATTTTTGACGATTTATAACGAAAATAGAAATTGGAAAAAGAGCTGGCTAATCAGATCTAGGCAGCACGGTGGACTATAGGGTGGTGACCGCACCAGATCCAGGCGCTGGTCTCAGCAGAGGTCGACCATGGCGTTGGACCTCGCCGGAGAGTGCCAGCGGCTCGCCGGAAATGGACCTAACGGCTACGAAAAATCCCAATAAAAATACCAGGACGAAGAACATCGCGTTTCCCACCCATATGACGGGCTTGGAGTCGACGGGAACCACCAGGAAACGGCCGAGCACAGCTGCTTAGCCAACAACGGCGACGACGAACTCGTGAACAGAAGCACGAAATCTTGGGGGAAAAGACTGTGGAGCTTCACCTCAAGGTCCTGAAGTCCGTACCGGAGCTTGTTGTCGAGGAGGGAGTCCGAAAGGTGCAGCTCGTCGGAGGGGTCCTCGATGGTCGACGAACAGAAATGGGGAAAACTCCAATGCAAACACGGTAGGCTGCGGGTCTGAGAATAAAAAGGGGTCAGATGGATGCGTCTGGGATCTAGGCACTTGCTAGTGCAGGGGAAATGGCCATAGGCTCACCAGTGAAGGAGAATCGCACGGCGAGATCGAGGGAGCTCAACCTCCTGCCATGGCGATGAACTGCATCGATCCCGGGCAGCAGCGCACCAAGGGAAGAGCAGGGACTTGAATAAGCTATCCCACATCCTGGCACATCCTCGCAGCTTGCTTGGGCTCACTGGGAACCAACAACAACAGCGACAGTCGACGAGCTTGCTCCCGCGGCCGGCAATGGCGAGATAGCGGTGGCGGCGCGAGAGGACAAGGGGCGCAGCTAGGGTTTGGGGAAAAGGAGGGAAAACTGAACGGGAGAGGAACGGGGCGGCTCGCCTTATCCCCAGCGTACGGGCGGAGGCGCGCGGCGTGGCTCCGATCGTCGCCGGCGACGTGGCGGCTAAGTTCTGACAGTAGACCCGGCGACCTTTTCTTGTTTTCAGCGAATTAAATCCAGCGCATTTCCACGAATTATTCAGGGTACTTCAATTGCTCCAAAAATCACCACAATTTCTGGGATTAATGATCACAGATCCAGCTCCAACTTTCTCATTGGGTCCAAGCAGTTTTCAGCTACAGATTTGGAACAAAAATTCCAGGAACAACAGGATTTGCACGTGCTTCACTGAATTTTTAGAGCCACTTCCAGAAGTGGAAAAATTCTGGAAACTTCTCCAAAATTCTCTGTTCTGATGTGCTTGCTACAGAAATTTTCTTTGGGTCAGGATTATATTGTAAAGTTTGAGTTGTTTCACAAGCCTTAGTTTGACATTTATTTGAACAATTGCTTTTGCATTCAGATTTAGTTTGCTTTGAATTTGGTTCAGTATTTTTGGATGTGTTTCTGCTGGTTTAAGTGACACGAGGTGTCACACGTCCCCTGGCGCGCACCAACGTACTGCCACCAGCCGCGGCAGTGTTGTGCCCTGCCACCGCACCAGCTGGCCGACGCTGGCTGCGCCACTCGTTCCGGCTCCTCCCCGGTTCGACAAGAGAGGTAGAGACGCAATAATGGAACGAGGGAATTATCATTCGTCTATACATGAATTCGTACCTTCAACACACGACTTCTATGCCCCCTGACGTATCTGTCTAGTTTTCGTGCGACCAGCATTCGACAATCTTGTATTCGTGCTTTTAACGTCTGACAATCCTTTTTTCGTGTAAGGAAGAGTATTATTTTTATTTTTTTTTGCATTTTTAATGTTTTTCTTGTAAATCTGAAGAAAATAGAATTTATTTCGCTTAAAGAAAGAGTGTAGTATGTAGTCGCTTGATTAATTGTACCTTATCATTCTCATTAGTCATTTCAGACACACATCTCAACTCTACTCTCAATTTCAGACATTATTTGTTCTCTTGCCTTCCTCTTGTGCACTTGCTAGGTGAATGCTGTTTGAAATGTCCGAAGAAGGTGTTCATTGTTGAAGAGGTTCTCTCTTTTTGTGCAGTAGATAGAAGTGTGGTTAGGACAAGTCGATGGCTTTCAGCAGCAAGTTCAACGTAAAATCTGGTTAGGATTTTTGTTTATTCAGAAAGGGAATATATCCGCCTGTAAATTTGTCACCAAATTGACTGTGAATGTGCTGTTCGTACAGCGCGCCTGTCAAATAATTTTGAAATCTATCCTGTTGCAAATTACCTTCCATGTGTGCGTGAATCGTCAAACAACGTCGCAGTTCTGGGTGGCGTAGCTAATGCTGCGTCTGTGTATCGTCTGGCCTGATGCTACAATTTGCTTCCATCTGAGAACCATTGCCAGACGCTTCATTTGTTTCCCACACCCCATCACGGCCAGCCGCAACTGCCACGGCCACGTTGCCATTTCCCGCCGTCCATCACTAAGGTCTCTTTGCCGGCGCCTCCATTCGCCTTCCCAAGACGCACCCCGTCGGCCTGCCCTCACCGCTTGACATCATCAGCAAGAGAGCAGCTGCTCCCGCGTGTCGCCTTCGCGCATATACGTGCCCTCTGCCGGAATCGACCATTTGTGTCCATTTTACAGTTCCCCACGTTTCTTAATTACTACATAGTACACACCTTCTACAGTTCGTGAACGGCTAAGTGCCCGTTTGTGCTCCAAGGCGCACCCAAGCAACGTTCAGTTTGACAACCCAGCTCTAATATACGCAGCAGTACGGCTGTGGATCTTGCATGCGAGGTGGGGTTGTTGACAGACTGATTGACGAAGTCACACAGCCTACCAGCTCACTGTACAAGTACGGCCACGTTGCCTCCGTGCTTCCCGGCGCAGCGCCCATCGCTCACGGGTCCGGACAGAGAATATTGTCATTTAAAAGTATTAAATGAAGTCTAAATACAAAACCAATTCCAGAACCCCTGGTCTAATTCACGAGAGGAATCTAATGAGGGTAATTAAGCCGTGATTAGAAGATGGTTACTGTAGCATCACTGTACCAAAACATGGATTAATTAGGCTCATTAGATTCATCTCGTAAATTTACGTTTATCTGTAAAAAGGTTTTGTAATTAAACTTTATTTAGTACTCCTAAATAACAAGATTTTTTTTAACTTTAGAGGGTCTAAAGTTTAGAGGGGGGAAACGAACACCCCCTCAGACCCCTCCGCTGCTGAGCCGGTTTGTGTGGTGTACACATCATCTTGTTTCTTTTTTCTGCAAGAATACAATATCTCCTGCCTATAATACAAACGCAGAAAAACCTGGGGCAATTCCTGATGCATCCCACTCTTATCTAGGAAGTCAGAGTGCATTGACAACCAAGGAAGCTGGTGCAATTTCTCCTGCTAGCTATATTCACATGGACTAGAAGATTGCCACTTGTGTTTTTTTTTTTTTGAAGCCGATTGCCACTTGTGGTTGATCAGATGCTATATAGCCATTGGTTCACCAACCTTCACATCTTACTAGTAATTACTAGTATACACTAGCTTTACACAAACAACTAATAGCTTAACGGCCAAAATGTGGTACTCAGCCTCGGGCTTCGTCATCATTCATAAATACCAATGGCATGTAATGGAGACGGAGTTGGTCTGTATGTAATACCTCCTTTTGTTGATGGGAGTTTCCCTTTACATCTTACGATTATTAACTTTATTTACAATTATAAAAATCAACGTTACATGGATGGAAGACAGTCAAATAATTGTTTTACAATTACAGAAAACAAAATATTAAAAATCTGTATATCATCACAATTTTTAGAAACATATATTGAGGGGAGCACTTTTAAGATAGACCATGATATCGCCGGGTAAAAGGTATCATGAACAAAATCTGACCATCCACTTAAATAGGTAATGCCGTACTATGTCTCTAGTTTTTTTTTTGAAGCAACAGGAGGGGAAAATCCCCTACTGATTATATTTATATTAATTTAAAAACGAGAAGGTTACATAAGAGAATTCACGAGACTCCAAAAACAAACCAAAAAGAAAGGAAAAAAGCTATGCTAAAGCTTGTAGCCATTCTTTAATTCTTGGTAAATATCTTGGCTTCGCTCTATGGATAACCAAGGCGAATTCTGTTCTGAATTTATCCCTGCAGGCTTGCACCGTGGGGTCTTTCCCATTGAAGATCCAGTCGTTGCGAGTTGCCCAGATACTCCATGTCATTAAGATGATGATCTTCATGAAGAAGGGAACACGGAGTTGCCTTTTGAGTCTTTTGACGGCCCTTTCAGGGTTAGATGTCGTTGGTGCATGGAGACCAATAGATTGCCAGCAATCGTTGCAGGATACACATCTCATAGTCATAATCATCCAAATACATTGTGCGCCTTCTGAGGACCCCTCTAGTATTCAGTCTATCTTTTAGAATTAGCCAGAAAAAGGTTTTGTGCTTCATCTGACAACAGGATTGCCACAGCCAATTAATTGATGGATGTACCTGTACATGGCCAATCATTCTCTTGTATAATTTGGTTGATGAATACAGATGAGAGCCCCATATGTATGTCCATTGATCATTGTTTTCAGTAAAGTCAAGCTGTTGTAGGCTCACTTGTAGTTCTTGTAATTGGCCATAAGCTTCTCCAGACAAGGGCAGTTGGAACATTGTTGTAAGGTCTTCAGTTTGTCCAACTGTTTTAAGTGAAATAAGTTTCTTCGTAGTGAAAGAGTAGAGCTTAGGGAATTTCAGCTTGGGCACCATACCTGCCCACATGTCATCCCAGAATGCAATACTTTGGCCATTGCCTACTGCGGCCTGACTGATGCCTTTATATTGATCCAACAATTTTAAAATAGCTCGCCACCAAAATGACCCTCTTTTCCGTTGGCGTGGTAAGACTTGTCCACTGTAGTAGTTATCCCAGAGGAGGTTAACCCAAGGCAGATCTGCATGATTAAAGAACTTATGTAGGTGTTTCATGAGCAATACATCGTTTTAAACTGAGAGTTTCTTAATGCCTAGTCCTCCCTGTCTTTTTGGCCTTGTGACCATATTCCAAGCTGCTGAGGATGGCTTCTTTTTATTTAAGTCTGAACCTCTCCATAGGCAATGTTTCAGATAGTGTTCAATTTGCTTGATGACTGTGAGAGGCAATTTGAGCGTACACATGAAGAAGGTAGGCAAGGATGTCATAACTGTAATCACCATCTCCAATCTGCCCCCTTGTGTTAGAAAAATGGATGTACTAATAAGTCGTCGCTCAATTCTTTGCACTAGAGGCAAGAAGTCTTCTACTCTTGGTTTGGTTATGCCCAATGGTAGACCAAGATATGTGAAAGGCAATTGCCCAATCTAACAACCAACTATGTTAGCCAGTATCTCCATTCTGTCTGCATCTACATTTATTGGAACTATAATAGGCTTTGCATAATTGACTCTCAGCCCAGTGGATTCTGCAAAGGTGTGCAAAAGTGCTTTCAGGGCAAGTAATTGTCTTGGGCAAGCTTCCATGATTAGTAATGTGTCGTCTGCATACTAAATAATTGGAAAATCTTGACCTGCTCCTTGTGGTAGAGGTAATTTCAGTACACCTATGTCTTTAGCCTTGTTTAGAATACTCTGTAGCAAATCAGCAGCCAAGACAAACAGAAGAGGAGAAAGTGGATCTCCTTGCCGAACACCCCTTTTACAATGGAACACTTTCCCTGGGACACCATTGAGAAGAACTAAAGATGTTCCTGAGTTGAGAATTCCTTTAATCCAATTCTGCCACTTCTGTCCAAAGCCTTTGTGTTGTAGAATTTCTAGGATCATTTGGTGCTCAATCTTATCAAAAGCCTTTTCGAAGTCCAATTTGAAAATAACCAGCTCCCTCTTTGATTTGTGGCATAGATATAAATACTCAAAAGACCAAGGTAAGCAATCCTGTATAGATCTTGACCTGATGAAACCATATTGGTTTTTGTGAACCAGCTGCATGATGACGTGTTGCAGCTTATCAGCCATAAGCTTAGTGATCAGTTTGATGCTGGAGTTTAGGAGTGAAATGGGTCGATAATCATTGACAGATATAGGGGTGTCTATTTTGGGTATCAAGGTAATATAAGAGTTGTTGATGCTTCTGAGACAAATGTCCTCATCATAGAAGGCATGACATAAGGCATAGAAATCTTGGGCTATTGTTGGCCAATATTTCTTCATAAAGTCACTGTTGAAGCCATCAGGCCCTGGGGATTTGTGAGTTTGCAGTTGGGAAATAACATTATTAATTTCTTGCTCGGTGAAAGGTGCTTCTAGCCAGTCCAAATTGTCAACCTGCTGTAGGAGGTCAGTGAGATCAAATTGCATTCCTGTATACTCAGTGGTGCCCAAGCGATCTTTGTGTGCTAGTTTAGGTAACTTTCAATAATATTTATATGATACTCATGATTCATTTGTCTCTAGTTTAGGTAATGCCGTAATATGCCGTAATATGAAGCTCTAATTCATCATCAGTACACTGTGTAAGGTCTTAATGTGAAGCTATGCTTGTGGGAGAAAAGTTTGGGCAGGCGCGGCTGGCCATAGCTAAACCTTCGAAGGCAACTGATTGAGCACTAGTCAGGTTAATTTCTTAGTGGCAGACCATGCGATCCATGGTGCCGACATCGCTAACTTGAGACTACACTGCTTCAGATTGTGCTCCTTGTCATCCACATGCAGGTATAAAATACGTTGTGAATTGAATGTTTGTTCAAGACACATCGTGGTTTGGTTTGATTATATTGCTTGAATTAATGGACTGCCAAGACTGCAAACGCAACACAGTGAGTGGACTCGATGCAATACTTTGTAGTTCTAGAATTTAGTAAAAGAAACAACGTATCCAAATGACACCAAGAGCGCATAATTAAATCACAAAGAACACTTAAAACGGAAGAGTTAGTGTAACAAAACATTTTTTTTGACCGAATAGTGTAACAAAACATTAGCTGTAAGTTCTTGATGACCTGAACTATTGAAACATGAAAATTGCATCTAGCTATCAGGCCATCAGCAACCTCGCTAGCTCTTTTTTCTGGGACTCCGCTTGCATCTGGCGGTGGGGTAGCGCTCAATACCCACACAAGACGGTGTTGGATTGGGACCCCTGGTGCAGAGTTGCAGTCGGAACGTGTATCGTGGGCCGTATGCATCGACTTGCAACCGCTCACTTCCTACAAAACGTGAGAAAAGTATGACATGCACAAAGTAGATCTGGCGGGGCTTCATCAATCATCGTCATCAACACCTAAGAATTTGGAAAAAGTGAACGAAAATATCAAACTCCAAGCGAAGATCCATGAACCGATGTGATTATGCAGAGAACCAGGAACATACACCTATCTCGAGAGAGAACAATCTTGGCCCTGTTTGGATGGAAAGTATTTTTTGGAGTTTTCAGAGGATACCATGGTGTTCGATGTGAAGCTTCCTGTTTGATGAGAAAGTGCCAAAGCCTTGCTGGTCGGTATACCCATCGTGCTCCTGATGCCTCCCATTCCAGTTCCATGCGCAATTACTAGCATCCCCTATTACTTATCCTCATCATGGTCATAGCTGTTTCTCCTAAGTCATAGTGTCAGCTTATTGCGGAAAATGGTCAAGTTGGTTAGGATCTCTATATATAAAGAGGTGAGGAACTGAAATGCAAGTAAACGGCATAAATGGGTATTGAATGAAGCTTTGTCTGACAACAAACGTGGAAGTGTTCCATTCTCTTAGAGAAAATTATACGCATGCTAATGAGTCTTGCACTGGCAATAAATAATCATGGTAATCTATTATCGATGTCAGAACCAAAAAGGTAGCGGATAAACTGCTTTATATTTTTGACGGTACCCTCATCGTAAACCTAGAACAGATGAATGTTTTAGCTAATAGAATATGACAAACTTTCTTATTGTCGTATTCTGTGTAATATGTAATTGAAAAAACTCGATTATGTGCACATTAAGATCCATGAATTTAAACTTTCCGTAATGCAGTGCTTCGAAGTAAGGAACTATTTGTACTGAATGCTTTGGAGGAGATGCACAATTGAGGGTTGTATTTTTGGTGGAGCCATATATCGCCTATAGCTTCTCTTTCACCGTCAGTTTGTTATTTGCTTGAGCCAAAGATGACCTGCTAGATTTGTTTCCCACCGTTCTCCTTGTTACTTGACGACTCCGGTTATGTGTGAACCAGATCTGCCAACTTAGTCCACTTCAACAATGCACTAAATTGAACTCTGGTAAAAGGACCAGCTGAAATTCTTGACACCTCCCATTCCCAGAAGGCATCACTACTGAACTGATCGTCAGTCTCTCTCAACATTTGCTCTCAACCTTCCAATCGTGCTCTACTATTCTCATTCTTGGCAGCAAAAAGAGCACGTTGGGCAAGTTTTGCTGCCCTTTATAGGTGTTTCTCCTGCTATATAGAAACCACTCAACCGAAGTATGACAAAGGTGAAGCAATTAGTTCATTAATTATTTGTGGACCAATGCATAGGCGCGCGTGCTGAGTATGTATGCAGGCTTGCAGATCTGATTTGCATTAGAATTCTCCAACCACATTAGTACTAGAAATAAAGACAGCATGCAGGATGTACATAGCCGGTCAGCTATAAACTTGTCTGATTATTTTTGGTTATACATTTCAGACATCTCAACTTTTCTCCCAGTTACATATTTGAACGGAAAAATTATTTGTCTTCTTCCTTTTTCTCTTGTGCTCTTGCTATTTGGTGAGTGTTATTTGAAATGTCTAAAGATGTGTTCATTGTTAAAGGGGTTTACAATTACTCTCCTTGTGCAGTAGTAGTGTTATTAGTCATGACAGGTCGCTGTCTTTCAGCAGCAAGTTCAGCTAATCTTGTTTTTTTTGAAGCAACAGGAGGGAGGGGGGCCCCTACTGATTATATATTAAAAGATAAAAAATTATTCTTACACAGGGAACAAAACAAAGGAAAAGAACACAAAACCAAGAGAAAGGAAAAGAAAAGAAAAGAAAGGAAAGGAAAAGCCTACAAAAAAATCTAGAGACTACAACTAAAAAGGCAGGTCAAGAGATAGCTTGCAGCCATTGTTCGATGTCGGGAAAGTACTTCTTTTTTGCTCTGTGTAACAGAAGCCTGAATTCACGAATGAACTTCTCCTTGCACTTGACAGGCGTGGGATCCTGATTATTAAAGATCCAATCATTTCTGGTTGTCCAGATAGCCCAATTCATCAAGATGATGATTTCCATATAAAAATCCACTCCCAGTCTTCTTTTCAGTAACTTCATGGTCCTGATAGGATGGAGTCTCACTGGTAGCTGTACTCCAATAGTTTGCCAACATTGTTTGGCAAATCCACAGTGAATGAAAAGATGCTCCCTTCACTCCTCAATTTGCCATAAACAGAGCTCACAATCGTAAGAATCCATAGTCATATTCTTCCTTTTGAGCAGGCCCCTGGTGTTCAATCTGTCTTTTATGAATAACCAGAAAAATATCTTATGTCTCAGTTGACACGAAGATTTCCATATCCAGCTGTATATGGGGTCAATATTTCTTTTGCCAATCATTAGCTTGTAAGCTTTGGCCGATAAGTAGTTTTTGGTTCCCCAAATATAAGACCAACTGTCCATTTCAGTGGAGAGTTGGAGGGAGGCAAAAAAGTCATTTAGCAGTTGAAATTGGTCATAGGCCTCCACTGACATTGGGAGGTGAAAAGCTTGATGCAAAGGATTGAGTTCATGAAGCTGTTTGACTGTGATATCTTTGTTTTTTGCAAAAGAGTATAGCTCAGGAAATTATAATTTAAAGATATGTCCATTCCAATAATCTTCCCAGAACAAGGTTCCCCAAGACTGGGCAGACTTTATTACTGTCATGCTCACCAGCCCTACTAAATTCGATTGGACAAAGCACCTCTTGGCTTCCAAGATCTGGGACATTATTGCAGGCGTCCAGCACCCTCAGGGCTACATCCTCTTTCAGCCGCCTCTCAAGTTGTTTTGTTTCTCCAGGCTGATCAACAGCCTCAAGATGAGGCTGTTGATCAGGCTGATATTTGTTTCTCCAGATAGGGACAATATCAGCCTGTAAAATTTTGATTAAGTTGATTAGCACCCCGTCGGCCTGAGATCTCACCACTGGCCATTACAGTCACGTGTGGCCGCGCGAGTGATGCTTTTGCGCTTATCATCGGTCCATCACCTTGTGTGCCGGAACCAGCCGCGCCAGACCGCCAGCGTTGCCTGGAACCATCTTAATTACTGTCCGTGCCAGACACATAGCCTGCCAGCTCAGTGTCCAAGGACAACCATGTTGCCTCCGCGCTTGCCGCCGGCCCGTCGAACGCTCCACCGCCACACCGGAGCTACCTAAGTCTCGCGATGTAGGCTCTCTCTGATGGCGAATTAGTATGTGCGGTCTCCACATCATCATGGCACTGTAAGACTACAAATTCTCCTGCCTACAATAAGAGTGCACAAATTTTCCTGGTGCATCTCACTCTCATCTATGAAGTCAGATAGTTTTGACAACCGAGCAGGTAGTGCGTGCAATATCTCGTGCTTTATGGGCATAGACTATTGGAAAGATATTTTTTTTTTTTGCGAAGGGGAAAGATTGGTATTTGCAATCTAGATGCTATATAGCTACTGATTGACCAACCTTCAAGCTTTACTAGTGTGCACTAGTTATTATATATACAACTATCAAGTTGTGGCACATGGGTGGTGTCATCAACAGCTTGATCGCCAAAAGAAGGTATATGATTGATTAAATGAGTTACCACGGCACTTGTGTACTTGTGTTTCTTATACTGCAAGGTGAACGTTGCTTGAAATATCTGAAGAAGATGTTCATTTTTAAAGAGGTTTACTCTCTTTGTGCAGCAGAAGTGTTGTTAAGCATGACCGATCACTGGCTATCAGAAGCAAGTTCAACTAATTTTACTAGATGTTTCTTTTCTCCAGAAAGGATGGTATATCTCAGCCAGTAAAATTGTTTTGCTAGATGCTTGTTTTCTCCAGAAAAGATGGCTATCTCTTTGTGCATCGTTATTTTCCAGCGTTCTAAACAAGAAGTTACTAGCAAGGTTATATCGTAGCCAGTAGCCACCATCAAGCCTACTAACACTTACATCAATTCCTGACGCTACAAGTTACAAGTAAAATCTAGTTATCAGTCGACTAGCTAGGAGCACGGCAGTTTCATATATATAATACTTCAGCTCTCATAGATATACAGTAGTCCATAGCAAATATGTCCATAGCTTACTAGTACGATAGCTATTAAGGTACCACAGGTAATATAATTTACCACATACTCTCTCCATTCTTTTTTTGTTGTCATTCCCGACAGCTTCAGCCAGACTAAGGAAATGACCATCTGACTCTGTCTGCGCTCGCATTTTGTTTCGCTCGGTCGCACGCCGTTGCATGTGCAACTTTAAGAAATTAGTACAAAAAAGTTGGTACTCCAATTGCAGCCAGAGAAGCCTTCACATGAGTTCTGCGAGAAGAAAGCAGAGTCCCAAATTCAGTCCTATAATTTCTGCTTTGGCAACAGGGTCTAGCATTGTCCTTGCAAAACTCTGTCTGACCAGCAGGCGGCATCTTTGAAGTCTGTCCTGACTCTTTACTCTTGAGGTCAATAGTACTTCTCAGGGATTTCAATCCCGACGGATACCGGCCGGTTTTCCACAAAAACCGGACTTTTCGGTCCGGTCCGGTTTTTCAGAAAAATTTACACTGTGTTTTGAAGGAAACCGGTATACCACCCGGTTTTTTTGGTTGTCCGGACCGGTTTTTTCGAAATCGAAAAGTCTGGTTTTTCTAGAATTGCAATCCTTGGTACTTCTCTCATCATAACCACATGAGTCTGTTAATGCACTAACCAAGTAAAAGCTCTCATTTTTCACCGGAGAATAGTCAACACAGCTACAGTATCAGAAAGAAAGGTAAGCAGTGGCGTCCCTTTGGCATGCAAAGTGGAAAGCTGGTGCAAATATTCCTCTTTGGAACTCCACCAAATAAATTAACGAATTGTTTTGCATTTTGATTGCTTTTTTCAGACGAGAAGTAGAACATGTCTCTCATCAACGGCGATTAGCGCATCGACCTTGGTACCGTCATATCGCGCAGCAGTCTCTTCGCATCAAGAAGATGCAGGCGCAATCGCAAAAAGAAAAAAAAAGAAGAAGATGCAGGCGAGCGCGCCGCATGCCCCTGAGAACGGCACCAACCTCAACGCAGCCGTAGCGTGATGGCTCCAGATGCGATGTCCTTGCTGTCGTCATTGGTTCATGGTTGCGTACTGCTTCTGCATGTTAGGATGGACGTTGTTGTCACTTGCTTGTGCCGCCTCCCAACAGAAGCAGTTTCCATAGAACTAGATATTGTAGAAAGTCCCGCGGCACCCAAACCTTAAGTCTGGTTCTTGTTCCTGGTGCATCTCACTCCTATTATCTATCTAGTTGTCGATCTTGCCATGCTACCATTGGATGCCGAATTTTACTATTTCAGCCTCACCATCTGTTCCTTCTAACTACGAAACAGAATGTAACGATTTATCATAATCTAGTTCGTTTGACTTCTCACACTATATATGAGAATTCACTACAAGAATTTTGAGTTTTAGTCACCAAGTTTTAGTGACCAAGAAAATTTTTCATTTGTTGGTCACTAAAAGTTGATCAATGGTGACCAAGTTTGAGATTATGGGTGGATAAACAGTTTTAGTGACCAACATTGCATACAATTACCAAGGTTGTGTTGGTTGCTATATAGTTCTAGTGACCAACATTTAAAATTGTTGGTCACTATATATATATAGTGACAAGATTTTAGCCACCACAATATGACCAAGCTTGTTGGTGACAAAATAGCTATTGTGACCAACAATACACATATAGTGACAAGATTTTAGCCACCACAATATGACCAAGCTTGTTGGTGACCAAATAGTTATTGTGACCAATAATACACGTATAGTGACCAAGTACCCTTGTGACTAATAGTCATTTTTCTTGTAGTGATTGTCAGTTGGAGATGATCTGTGCTTGTGGTCTATATGCTACAACAAGTGAATCACCAACCTTCACGTCTTACTAGTACACAAGCTATTCATAATACTATCCACGTTGTGGTACATCACATGATGGCTGCTGGTGACCAATACCTCAACGGCCAAATACCGTACATGATTCATTAAATATACCACCTTTGAGTTCCATCATTTGTAAATCAAATACACATCACTTCTACAAGCATCTCTTTCTTTTGTTTCTAGCTATAGACATCTGCTTTGAGTATTCTGAAATGGAGATGATGGAGCCAACTTGATTGTAGAGAAGTCATCACCGTTTTGTGAAAAAGAACACGACACTCGGAGAGAAAATAGTCAACAAGTTGATTAATGAAGACTTGCTATTATTGTTGCTAACTTTATTTACAATTCTTGAAACCTGCGTTCCAGGAACCTACTAGTGAAGTTTCCGCTACGTACGTCCTCCATGCTTGTGCCCCTCCTGCTAAACTACCAGCAGTCCAGCAGCAGTTGATTAGCGAAGATCCTGAGCTACGTACACAAGAGGCGTCTGAGCTCCTACAGAGCTCTGGAGGAGGGCGCGTCGATCGGTGAGGCGCTGTATCTAAAGCGCGGGATCGAGTTGTCCTCGCGCGCCGCTGGCTCAGGTCTTCGGAGTCTTCGTATGGATGGCGTGAGTACATGGAATTACTGTCTTGTGTCTTCCCTCACCAGTGGTCGACGTCGAGGCGGGCGAGTGAGCCAATAGGACCTGGCCGCAATAGATGTCCTTATGTGGACCTGAAAAGGCCGTGGCATATGTAGCTTTACCGCTTTTCACAGGATCGAGTCGGTACGTGCTGATGAACAGACACAACAGTACAACACATAAAGAGCACAAATTTTTCATATTTAAATTATTACAAGTCTTACATGGATTAAAATACGTGAGTACACAGCGGAAGTCTGAACATAATAAAACAACTACAACTCTCGACGATACAAAGGCTGCACATCAGAGTCCGCGATGTAGACCTGCTGGAAGCTTTACCAAAATCAGCGGAAGCAAGAACTACCTGCACAAAAACATAAAGAGCCAAACTCTGAGCAACTAATACTCAGCAAGACTTATCCGTCAAATTGGCTAACTACAGCCGACTCCTAGCATGCAAGGCTACAAGGGATAAGGCTGACTCATGCGCATAAAACCATACTAAGCCAACAATACAGTGTGCTTATCTCTACAACAACTGTGAAGTAACAGTACATCAGGAAATAACAGTATACAACAATGTATGAAATAAAGATAACAATAATAAACTAGCATCATCATCATCCTCCATAAATCACACTACAAGGTGACGCAGTGAACAAGTGGGTGCTCATATCCGAGAGCGGCGGCATCGATGTACATCCTGCAGGAGAAAACCTGACCACACGAC
>LAPY01002442.1:7265-17640 GCA_000970635.1 Eragrostis tef
GGGACCGGTTGCGGCTGTACGAGCTGTTCAGGGCCAATGCGCACAACCGCCTCCTGGTGGAGAACCGGTTCGCGTTCGAGGACACGGTGGCGCGCCTGGCAGGTGCTCGACGGAATGACCTCGTGGAGGAGATCCTCGAGCAGCACAAGGCGCTGCCCCAGGGCCGGCGGGAAGGGTTCGTCGTCAGGATCATTGGCCTCTACGGGATGGCCAGGATGCCAGACCACGCGCTGAAGACATTCCAGGAGATGGAGATGTACGGGTGCCCGCGCACTGCCAAGTCACTCAATGCCACGATGAAAGTGCTGGTGCGAGCTCGGCTGTTTAATGAGGCCATGCAGCTCCTTGAGGAGGGTCCGGAGAAGTATGGCGTTAAGCTGGACGACATCTCTTATAACACGGCTGTGAAGATGTTGTGCGACATGGGCGAATTGCGTGCGGCATACCGGGTTATGCAGGAGATGGAGAAGGAAGGTTTGCGACCAGATGTCGTCACATACACAACTCTCATGGCTGCATTCTATAAGTACGGCCAACGTGAGGTTGGGGATGGTTTGTGGAACCTAATGAGGTTAAGGGGTTGCGAGCCAACACTTGCCAGTTACAATGTGAGGATCCAGTTCCTGATTAACAGGAGACGGGGCTGGCAGGCAAATGAGTTAGTGCGGAAAATGTATTCAGCGGGGATCAAACCGGATGAGATCACATATAATCTTGTCATTAAGGGATTCTTTATGATGGGAGAGCATGAGATGGCCAAGACGGTCTTTGGTGCTATGCATGGGAGGGGATGCAAGCCAAACGGGAAGGTTTACCAGACAATGGTCCATTACCTGTGCGACAAAAGGGACTTCGATTTGGCATTCAGGTTCTGCAAGGACAGCATGGAGAAGAACTGGTTTCCAAGTGTTGATACTATTAACCGACTGTTGAAAGGCCTCATGAGGATCTCAAAAGATAGAAATGCGAAAGAGATAATGAAGTTGGTTACTGGGAGAAAACCTTTGTATTCAAATCGTGAAATGGAGGTCTTCAAAGACATTTTGTCTCAGGTCCCAGAGAAAAAGAAACAAAAGGAAGACATATTGTCTCACGGGAAAACTGGAAGATAAGTTGACCGGTGGGAAATTTTGCTGTACATCCACCACACATAACTTGTAAGACTGTTGTTGACATTCTTTTATCCACTTTGTTTTCACAGTCAAGTTATAATAAAACAGATTAAGGATTTCTTAAATATTTATCATCCTGTTGTACGCCTCAGATACCAGTTGTTCAGCTGCTTAACAGTAGTATATGTTACAGGAGAACCTTCACCTAATGAAAATACCATGGATTGCAAATACTTTAAGATATGAAGAATCTGTATTATACTTTCATTTGACTAATGTTTTGAGATTTCCCGACGGATTGTGTTGAAAAGAGATTAGACATAAGAACCTTTTGAAATATAGCCACTGCTAAATATTGCTGAAGCAATAAGCATTCTGTGCAGTATTCTAATCTATGTTTGGGAAACTCTGATTTTGTTATCGTCTTTTATTGTTTGCTGTCTCGGTAAAATACATGTTTAACTAGATACAGCAAGAAGCAACTTTTTACTATGCCTGAAAGTATTCCAGACTATGTTTGGGAAACTTTGATTTTGTTATCATCTTTCATTGTTTTGCTATCTTGGTAAAATACATGGTTGACTAGCTACAACAAGAAGCAACTTTTTACCATGCCTGAAAGTTTTCTACCTTATGATTATAATTATTTTGATATGTTGAAAAAGCATACGGAATAAATCAAGTGATTCTAATTGGTTGCATGCCACTTCTGTGGTGCAAGCATCAGTGCATATTAGTTTTAAATCGGACCCAATGAATTAATCTAACTAGAAATGCAATATAGCTCTTGAATCAATATGATAGGACCGTTTGTGATCCTGAACATGGTTGAAATGATGATCGTGATCTCATAAACTGTGCAATTGTATGATTTGTTCTGACCATATTGAAGGGTTGAAATATTTAGGTTTTACCATGCAATCATCATCATTTCGGTACATATTTAGTATTTACCATGCAATCATCATCATTTTTGCTGGTATGTACTGGGAACAGTTCTTCAACCCCTTCCACCTGTTGGTGAATGAGAATCATGTATCCCAAAGTTTTGGTGACTGCCACAATAGTTTTCTTTTACTGTTTTAGAAGGCCTCACATGAGGAATTAGATGTTATACATTATATTGAAATGTGAGATGCAGTGAATAATTGATCGGAGATTATGCATTCTGCTAAGCTGTGAAACACAGTGGATAATTAAAGTAAAGAAAATCTAAATAAACTAAAGTTACCAATTTTATATCTTCGTATTAAAATATAATAGTATTGCTTTTCTTAAATTCCCAATATAATTCACGAAAAAAGATGTGAGATCCATGGATCCTGGAATTTCATAATCACTAAGTTGATTAATCTGTACATTTGAAGACCCACTCAATTAAATATTATTCTACTAACAGTAATTACCACATTGCATTCTTTATTCTTTGCCGTTTGCCATTACTTGACAGTCACTGCCATAGATATCTGAATTGAGATGAGATTAAGGAACAATTAAGAAATGCATGTCAATGAAATTTATGGGAAGGGGATTGCATGCATTCAAGCAGCATCAACATCAGGATTCAGAACGACTGGAAGTCCTGAAGTAGGAGAAAACTGGTACTTCCATCACGCTTACTCTTCGTCTGCGTTTGAATTATGGCAGCCCATGTAAAATACAATGGCACACATTAATTTGCAATGTTGCAGTTTTGCTCTGGTAGATTTTTAGTTATCCTTCCCTCTACTTATTACAGGTAAATATTTGGCGACCCTCATCTGCCCTATTGCAACCTTGAAGGTTAAAGAAGAACGCTGATTGGTCATGGCAAAGCAGTCAACCACTCGAGCTTTCTGTATGCAACAACCCTGTGGCGAAGCCATTTATACTTATGGTAGCTGTGAAAGTGTGATACTTGTGTATCTCCGTTTATTGCTAGCTCTGAGAATGTGATACTTGTATATCAGTATGTTCATCTCACTCCACCTGTATGTAAGGCTTTTGTGAATTGTGTTTGTTTGCAATAAAATCCCATTCTCTTTAAGATAAAATAATCACTGATCCACAGTCGTTCCGATTTTATGCATGGGTATTTTGACGCTACCATAGGTAATACTCTCAGGGCTATCATCAATGGGACTGTGTATAGAAAGATGTAGTTGTATATTGCTAGCTCTGAGACTATATAAGAATGTGATAGGCGTCGTGTATCAACTCGAAGACAATGTAAGTATGTATATTGTTATGTTCATCCTATACACTTGTAAATTTACAGAATTTGTACACTGACACGGTGTCATTGGTTATGTTTAGATGGATCAGAACTAGGATTGTACTACATATTGCCATGATAACAAATTTTGATATAAGACTGGATTTTATGTGCATGAGACAACTTATAAGACTGGATTTCATGTGCATGAGACAACTTATAAGACTGGATTTTATGATATAAGACTGGATTTTGATATAAGACTGGATTTTATGGGAGAAAAAGAACCAGAAGTCCTAGACCTTCGAGTCCCATTCATGCTTTGGCCCAATTCCCAAATCCCGCCACGAATGCCGGGCAAACCAATGGGTTACCATATGGCCCACCTGTCATTCTATGTGCTCTTGTAGGTCCCGGGAGTCGGTGGCGTAACCTGGGATTTTCTCCGCAAATCTGCAATTCTCCAATCCGGAGTCCACAATCCAAGGCCCGAAAACAAACGTAGAGGAGACGCGATGGAGGAGAAGAGGCCCCGCACCGCCGACGCCGGCGAGGCCGCCGGGAGCGATGGAGGCGGCTTGGTCAACAGGCTCCCCGAGGCGCTCCTGGTGGAGGTGCTCAGCCTGCTCGAGGTGGATGACGCCTGCTCCGCTGCCGCATCTTGCCGCGCCCTCCATGCCGCCGCCGACGCCGCCACCTCCATGCCGCCGCCGACGCCGCAATCTCCGCCATCACTTCCGTAGACCTCTCTGTGAGCCTTCCTTCATCCCTGCTTCGCCTTCCATAAAGCCGCTTAACTCTCCTCGCTGATCCAAACGGTTTCCTAAACGATGCGGTTGGGTCGTTCGCTGTTGCAGGAGTTTGCTCCGTCGAACGCTATCCTGAGCAGGATTCTTGCCGGGAACGGCTCGGTCCGCAGCTTCACCGTGAATTGCAGCCGCCTAGACGAGTCTTCTTCTGCGGCTATCGCGAAGCACAGCCTGTGCGAGCTGTCGCTGCTCAAGTGCTCGTTCTCGAAGAGCTTCTTTGTCGCCATTGGTGAGAAGTGTCCCAATTTAAGGTGTGTTTGTTCACCACTGCCTTATCTGTGATGATGTGTATGCTGGCAGATGTATTTTCTCACAAGATTAGATTTAGGAGTTATGAGTCGCGGAGTTTATTCTCGTCGGTGATATCGTGTCCCGAAGAGTAGATTTTAGAGTGTTTTGCCCTTCTTTTCAAGCCATAGTGATTCAAGAGAAGTGTGAGTATACTGAAACCTGTATTTAAATTCAGGTCATTAAAGTTGGAGATGGCGATCTCTCCGGATGATTTGAATTCACGCTATGATGGATTCTGTACTTTCCTAGCACCTATCTTTGCGGGATGTTGTCACTTGGAGGTGAGAGTATTTGTTTCATATGAATATGATATTTCCCTTAGAATATGGTCGTTTTGTTGTGACTGCATTTCCACAAACAGATTTGGGTCCAGCATCTTTCAGTTACAATAGCATAGAGTAGATTGCATAATATTAGCCATAGCCTTTGAATAATGATATGAAATTCGTGGAAGAAGATAATTCTATTTTGTTATTGAGTTTAGTTTGTCTTATTTTCTTGATACAGACTCTTTGGATTAAGTTCCCTCTGCTAGATCCACGTACTGGTGAGAGTTTATTGACTTTTATTCCCAGTACCATCAAGGAACTGTTGCTGCAACCTGTATCACAATCGTGGGCAAGGGCCCTCTTCCCTACAACCATATCTTTGACGACACAGTTCACTGAAAGTTTGGAATCAATATCATTAGTTCTTGACACAATAACGGATGAACTTGTTGTCTGGATCACCAAAAATATCCGTAACTTAGTTGAGCTGTGCCTTGAAGATGAACCTGTTAGCCAAGCATATTTGATTGATGATTTGACCAATGTTGGGCTACAAGCACTTAGCTTATGCAATAACTTAAGACATTTATCTCTGACACGGCGTTACTCAGACTTCAGACGGGTAAATGACTTTGGGATACTGACGTTGTCTGAAGGATGCAAGCAACTCAGAACTATTAGACTTGGCGGGTTTTCTAAAGTAAGCGATGCAGGGTATGCAGCCCTGCTTCACTCTGGCAAGGACCTGAAGAAATTTGAGGTCAGTAATGGCTTTTGCTTGTCAGACTTGGCGTGCCTTGATCTTGATAAGGCAGCTCCAAATGTTCAAGAAGTGAGATTGCTTAGCTGTGCTCTCCTAACCAGTGACACAGCTATATCTCTTGCATCCTGCACCAACTTGAAGATTCTCGATCTTTCAGGTTGTAAGAGCATTGCAGACTCCGGCTTGATTTCCATCTCACAACTTTCAATGCTAACTCTGTTGGATCTTGCTGGAGCTGACATTACTGATGCAGGTTTATCTGCACTCGGTAATGGGAAGTGCCCAATATCTTCTTTGTGCTTGAGAGGGTGCAGAAGGATTACCAGTAACGGAATAGCTTCATTGCTCTGTGGGACTGGCACCATCAACAAAACTTTAGTATCATTGGACATTGGGAATATCCCAAAAGTATCAGGTAGAGCTGTGATAGTGATAGCCAAGAACTGTGAGCAGATAAGCAGCCTGTCTCTGCGCAACTGCCTCTTCATAACCGATTCGTCTCTCGAGATGCTTGGTTCAATGGGACGTGACACTGGCAAATGCTCCCTGAGAATGCTTGATGTTGCCTACTGTAGTAGGCTGTCTCGTAACTTCTTGAAACACTTTGAGCCACCGTTGTTTCGAGGCCTACGGTGGCTTGGTGTTGGAAAAAATGTGGTAGAACGTCGTGGCTGCAGACCGAGCATTGCAGAGCTTCTGGAGAAAAAGCCAGGATTAACAATATGTGCCAATGCCTGCGAGATGGGCTGCAGGAACAAGTTTCATCCTGACATCCGTTTTCATCAGTAGATATGTAGCATTGGACTGTTGTTGTTGTATGGTCATGTTCCCTTGTGTAACAAAATAGAACCTGTAGTTATTGATCTCCAATTGCTTTATTTCAAAATGAAATGTATTTGGTGACCTGTGAATGCTTGTAGAAAAGAACTATGTATCTCATGGTGTAATCATGTGTTGAGTATAGCAACATTGTTTGATTGATCCCTTCAATTCAATTCCAACATAAACTTCACTAATTAACTACTCCCGCCGTTCTGTTAATGTGTTTAGACAACCAAAGCTAGGCCATTTTGCACCGTATTTCTGGTCTGAAATGACAACAATAACAAAACGGAGGGAGTAGGAATGTGGGGAGCATAGCGCTGCAAGCACAATGAAGTACGCAAACCAGAAAGTTTCTTTGGCGAACTCTTATGTTGTCGTGCTTTTGCAGCAGTACAAGCATTATTCATGCTTTATCAATAAAATTGGCATTATCTTGTGCTGGAATAGACGCACTTCACCTCTTAAGGTTGTCAGGCAAGGACTAGCTGTCACCACTCACCAACATATCGACTTTTAGTGGCGCGAGAGTTCGCTTGCTACAATTACGCAAAGAGATAAAAGTATGGTCATACTGAAATACTAAGATTCGTTATAGATGATGCTTCGCCTTCCTCCCAGTGTTACGTAGCATTATAAATACCATAACAAGCTCGATCAGAATTCATAACTCTACACATAACCAGGTATCTACGAGATCAACGGACCATACAAATGTTACTTCGACACGTTAATGTCAGCGTGCATCTAACTAGTATCCTCTTTTCTATAACCTAACAGTTGTTTATTCTGTTGTCAAATCACATCAGGTTGGGCCAAATAACTATAGAACGACACATGATTTCATGGTTTTGTTAAGCCCACTGGACAACCGAAACCAGCACCAATATCCATTTGCCAATTAAACAGATTTAACTAGTGAGGACGAACTTTACATAGCAACTTTGCCACAAATTGGAGTATCACCTAGGCTCAGAATCGAACCAATCTGTTTGCCTAGTACCCTGCCCAATCAAGGAGATATGTAGTTACTCAAGAATAGCCGATAGCACCTAATAGATTGCAAAAATTTGCCTCGGGATTCAAAAACTATCTCCAAAAAACTCTGCAGATGAGGGCAGCAGAAGACTCCAATGTGCTTTACATGAAAGCACCACGGCCTCCTCTTCTGGTAGCAGGTCTTTCATAGCTAGCGTTGATCTTCTCGACAAGCTCATTCATCGTGCTGCAAGTTAAAAGGTGTGTCAATGCTTTTTAAGTTTCAAGTGCCAGGTATAGAAAAAAAAATTAAGACATTCACAAAGGAGCTTCATCTACAAAAGAAGAGGTGATGCATACCTGGAACAGTTAGTGAACATTGCAAGATAGGTCATGAGGAGAGTATCGTTGTATTCCTGGAAAGAAGGGCACAATTATAATTATGTTATAAAAAAACTTAAATACCCAACATAAAGGCAGTCATATGATGATTCACTCTGTAATTCAGTAACAGAAGAACTACATATATATCAAAAGATAAGAGTAGTTTGTCCAAAGATGAGTTATGACTTAGCATACCATTAAGAAGTCATCTTGGAACTTCTGCGACTCCATAGCAGGTAGTCTTCTTACAAGGCTTGAGACTTGCCTAAGCAGCGAGTTATCAACTGGAGTCTCACCTACAGTTGAGGGGGAAAAACAGTTTGCAGTTAAGTAACCATTCCAAGGTTAAAGAGAGATTGAAAAGACTAAGCAATTGAAGTTTAAGGATTGGTTAAAAGATGAACAGAAGCATATTCTAAGAGCAATTAAAATGTTATGTCACAATTAAAAAAAAATCACCCTTAGTGCTTTATAGAATATATACACCGACCTTTCTGCATGGCAACAAGATACTGATGGATAACACGGACCCTGCTATTGAGCATCTTGATGGCACTGTGTATTCCTGTAAGATGAGCAGCCACTGCACAAAATCATCCATTAGCCTGAATAGTCTACAAGGTACCTTAGCTAGTAGAGCGTCTGACCCAAAAAGGTTATAGTGATGTTTAAACGAGAATCCTTACACTGTGTTGCAGCAGAGCCACCATCAGATGGTTTGAGATGGGCAACATGGTCTACAGATATCCTCTCTGCCTCTACAGTCTTTAATCAAATATAATTATGTCAGCATAGAGCAATCACCATATGGAGGTACAAAATCACAACATGACAACTCTAACCTCAATGGTATAATTTGATCTGACAAAGATGAGCTGAGGACTCCCATCGATAACATGCAATTCTTGAAACCAAAAAATAGCACAGTCAAGAAATAGATGGAAAAGGAACTGAGAATAGAACGTTAGTATAGTGAATGGAAAAAATATATAAATTGACTTAAGCATCTTGTGGAGAGAATTCAATAAATAGTGTGTAATGGCATGCAGGGAAGGAATTTTAAGACCAGGGAATACAAAAAGATAAATAGAAAACAACGGGGCACTGTATCATAATGGTAAGGTAGGCTAAAGATTCAACATCTATACATGAAAACATCATCATTTCAAGATTATAGATCTTCTAATTTCATAGATACCTTTGTTTGCTCTAAATTATAACATAATTAGCAATTGGATCCCTAAGATGTCACAATATTCTTGGTGGCTTAGGCACTAGTGGTTGACTCAATGACATGTTTCATTAAAAGCATAACTGGTGTAACCCAAATCCGACCTCAATCGTTAAAAAAAAACGACCTCAATAGTTAACGCAACATGAATAAATCCTTAAATTGTATAAACGGATATGGGGAATCAAGCGAAGATGGTTGCAATACTGAACTTAAGATCAGATTGCCTTACCACTCTCATAAATAGTCACAGGGAGATCCTTCTGGGACAGGTTGATTGCAGGATTTAATAGAAGATAAACAGGGCTTTCGTTAACATCCATCAACTGTAAGAGGTAGTCGGAATTGGTTACACAGGGAGGCAATTCAATTTGTACAGCACAGATCAATCCATTTTGATATGCAATTAATTAAACAACTATTTCTTTAAAAGAGAATCAAATTCCCACCATTTACAGCCATACAAATAAGGTAACACTCGAGAGATGGCTTGAGAACAATGAACATAATAAATAATATCTATTATGTATCATTGCTGGCCAAGAGATCCACCATACGTCATTTCACATACAATGCGCGAAACCAACTATTACTTCAGTTCTGAAAAAATGCAGGCAGTGGTAAAACTATCTTCAACTCCCGTTTACTCATACAACATTTTCAGTTGTCATTCTCATAGCAGTAAACATTATACCCACAACCTGAAACACCAAATGCAACCATATAGAAGAAAAATGGGTTTATATGGTCACTGGTACAAAGGATTACTATAATCCACGTGAAAACTGACAACTTACAATGTGAGAATCTCCAACCTTCCAGAAGCATTAAGAGAATTTCTTCTCTTGTTTTGCAAGTAAAAACATGAAATCCAATGGCATGGGGCAGCTGACGGTTTATTAACCGTTGGAAAGCATCATTTTTGTCTGTGTATCCCAACCGTTGGAAAGCATCATTTTTATCAGTGTATCCATCCGTCGGAAAGCATAATTTTGTCCGTGTATCCCTACGGCCGACAGTACACTAAATCGCACCTATCGGTACAAGTGCTTTGTATAGTAACAGTAAATTACACTCAAACCCCACATTTTCCTCGCATCATGAGCAAACACTAAATGCCAAGCACAATGTCATAGTCTAGCATATTCTCTTTTTTTTTTTTTTGCGAATGATAGTCTAGCATATCCAACACCGCAAACGATGGTTCAAAGTACTCACAGCCTTGTGGATTAGCATGTCGGTATCCTGCACATCGCTCCCAGTGGAGTACCAACCCAGCACGTAGAAGTCGGGGAACACCTTCTTGTCTGCCCAATCACAACCGCAACAAGCACTCGTCAAACCACCCATAAAACCCTAGCATTCTAAGTGTCACCAAACCCTAACAAAAATCCTTAGATTCGAGTATCAGCTTACAGAGCTCCTGCTTCTTCTCGAGGAAGGCGCGGTCGAGGGTTCCGGAGACGGGGTCGAGGACGAGCTCGAAGCTGTTGAAGATCTCCACCGTCCGGCCGCGCTGCAC
>LAPY01002442.1:19868-35922 GCA_000970635.1 Eragrostis tef
GGGGCGGGCCCCGGAGGGTGGCCGGCGGCCGCGGCGGGATCCGAGGGCGCCGACATCGTCGGAGCGGAGAGGAAAGAGGCGTGACCTAGCGAGCGCCGGCAGAAATTGCGACGGCGACGGGGAGGATGCGAGGGTTGGGGCCTAGTGGGGTTTTCCTCTCTGCTTTTGTGGTGGCGTTTGGCGTGCTCAGATTTCGGGCTTGCGTGCGTCTCGTGTCGGGCTAGGATGGGATGACAACGGGGGCCCATACCAGTCATGAAGGCCGAAGTACTAAGCCCATTCCGGCAATACGGGCCCATCGGCAATCATATATAGATGTCGTTGTTCTCAAAAAAAAAAATCTATAGATGTCGTTAGATTTTTATTTTTATTTTTTGCTATGAAGATGTCGTTGGATATATGCTAACAAATAAGCTAAGTAAATAAATTTAAAATAATAGTAAATTTTGAATGGAAGGCTAGTATGATGATAAAAAATACTAGAAATTATCTTCGCCAGCAAAAAACACTAAAATAACGAGTTGGCTTCAACGATCTAAATTCCCAAAGGGTTTCTCACAGAGTTGGTAAAAAATTGGAGGGAGTAAGAACGAAGCAATTTGTCTATAACATGTTTATATTTCTTAACTGTAGCATGCCATCAATCTTGAACCAAATTAGTTGTCACTCCTGATTTTTTTTTAGTCTAAGCAATTCCCCCTGAAACTTCATGGGGACATCCAAGAAGGCAAGAACTCATCACTCATGGTCATGGTATGGAGTCGTGGGGATTCTTTTCACACAAGAGTGACGGTAGAGGGGCAAATAAAGTTAAAAACGGCTTGAAAAAATGTGTTCACAACCACCCATACGTATGCAGCTCAATCTCTCACGTTCGTTGGTCTTATCGGGTCTTACAGAATACTGCTCCCCGCACCCGCAAAGCCACCGCGAGTCCGGCGTCCGCTCACGGCTCACCGCTCACCCACCCCTATAGGCGAACGCTCCTCGCCGTCGGCGACCGGAGCAGGGCTCTCAGCACCACAGGGCCGGCGTCAGCGAGCGCGCCCGTGAGGCGGAGGCGGCGGCGGAGATGGCGATGCGCCACCTCATCACGGGCCAGAACAACTGCGCCCTGGACGGCGCGTCGTCGTCCAACCCCTTCGGCGCCCTCGCCAACGCCGTCCTCGGCCAGGCCTCCAAGACACAGGTATGCCCTAGTCATGGTTCCGTCGATCACCCCTCGAGCTTAGAGCCGTAGCTGTTTTAGCTGACCTGAGAAGATTGTTAGGCTTTGGATCACTGCTTTGGTGCCGACGCAGCGACTATGCTGATTGTACTGAAAGCAAGAGCTATTCCGCGAATTGAAATTGGTGGTTCGATCATCCCGTAATGTTTAATTTGAGGATTATGTCATGCTTGTTACCTCAAGTCAGGGAATTCCGCAAAGCTAGTGAAGCTGTGAGGCACGATTAGCTGCGTCACAACCCCCAGTCCAAGTCGAGATGCGCCCAATTATGAACAATATCTCTGATCCCTATGTTGCGCTGCCTCTGGTCTCTGATGGCATGGTGTATTTGTTTAGCTGGAACTGGAATTTTCCTGGCTGCCTCGTTGAAGTTTATGTACATTTGAACTTACTCTTAAAGCCGGTTCCTAATACTTGACAGCGATGCAAGCCTCCGATTAGTTCATCTATAGATAGACTACGCAGTATTTTCCTTTTGTTGCTCTGTTATGAAAGAGAAGGACAAGGAGGGATACAACGTAGCTCCTTTTGCTTCAGTCTACAGCATCTTCAGTCTTCAAATACAAGCGCTATGTAAACAATACTTTCGTGAGAATTTCAGATTGAGCTACTAATTGTATCATGTTTTTTTTGGAAAAAAAAATCGAATGGACCTGACATGCATTGATTGAAGTGGCTAACACCCAAATACGTTAATAAGTTATAGTTAACATCAGCACAACTTTCTTATAACCAATCTTTTCATTGTGCAGCCAATAAAGGAACTTCCTGGTCCTGCTGTCGGAGGTCCATCTACATCTGATTTGGGGGCAGCTGGTCCATTATCAACCATCCCCGGTTCAGAGAATGAGTTCAAGCAAGATCAACGGCCACTTACATGGGTAAGGGTCATTCAGAAATCAGAACCCTGTTATTTTGTGCCTTCTAGGCACTCCTAATTCTGATTTTGCCCGTGTAGGGTGCTGACTTCATCATGGTTCCGTCGATCACCCCTCGAGCTTAGAGCCGTAGCTGTTTTAGCTGACCTGAGAAGATTGTTAGGCTTTGGATCACTGCTTTGGTGCCGACGCAGCGACTATGCTGATTGTACTGAAAGCAAGAGCTATTCCGCGAATTGAAATTGGTGGTTCGATCATCCCGTAATGTTTAATTTGAGGATTATGTCATGCTTGTTACCTCAAGTCAGGGAATTCCGCAAAGCTAGTGAAGCTGTGAGGCACGATTAGCTGCGTCACAACCCCCAGTCCAAGTCGAGATGCGCCCAATTATGAACAATATCTCTGATCCCTATGTTGCGCTGCCTCTGGTCTCTGATGGCATGGTGTATTTGTTTAGCTGGAACTGGAATTTTCCTGGCTGCCTCGTTGAAGTTTATGTACATTTGAACTTACTCTTAAAGCCGGTTCCTAATACTTGACAGCGATGCAAGCCTCCGATTAGTTCATCTATAGATAGACTACGCAGTATTTTCCTTTTGTTGCTCTGTTATGAAAGAGAAGGACAAGGAGGGATACAACGTAGCTCCTTTTGCTTCAGTCTACAGCATCTTCAGTCTTCAAATACAAGCGCTATGTAAACAATACTTTCGTGAGAATTTCAGATTGAGCTACTAATTGTATCATGTTTTTTTTGGAAAAAAAAATCGAATGGACCTGACATGCATTGATTGAAGTGGCTAACACCCAAATACGTTAATAAGTTATAGTTAACATCAGCACAACTTTCTTATAACCAATCTTTTCATTGTGCAGCCAATAAAGGAACTTCCTGGTCCTGCTGTCGGAGGTCCATCTACATCTGATTTGGGGGCAGCTGGTCCATTATCAACCATCCCCGGTTCAGAGAATGAGTTCAAGCAAGATCAACGGCCACTTACATGGGTAAGGGTCATTCAGAAATCAGAACCCTGTTATTTTGTGCCTTCTAGGCACTCCTAATTCTGATTTTGCCCGTGTAGGGTGCTGACTTCATTCGCGGGGGTCCTGCTAATGATTGGGTTGAATCTTTCCGGCCTCCTGGGCATGCTGAATTTGGAGGAGCGGAATCACGATTTGCTGAATTTGAGCAAATTTATAACAATACAGGCACAACCTTTGGACCGCCATTGGATGGTAAATGTTTAGATTGTAGTCTTGCTATGCACCATTTGACATTATAATGCATATAGGTGTTTGATTACTTGCGTGAGTCCATTGAATTGCACCATGGCTTTTCTTGCTAAATGCACCTAACAACACGTTATAATGATTACCAACATAACTCGTTTCAGGTCCGCCACAACGGGTGCTATCTGGTGTCTTGCATTCTTTTCTTTCAAGTGGCCGAGCTGGTGTGCCATTTCAACCTGTTCCGGTACCAGCTCTTGGTTTATCTGAAAGTGACAAACAATGCATACGTGATCGTAGCTGCATAATGGCACGTCATATTTTGGCTGACCAACCTGAAGAATATATACAAGCCCAGGTTAACCTAAATTTATAACTTCTGTGTTTATGAAAATTACCTTAAGACCGTTTGTGATTTTCTCAGAATAATTTATACAGTCCTTACTTTGGTTGCACTAACCTTTAAAACTTGATATAAATTTCACTCTTTTATGTTTGTCAGGTTAGTACATTGCTACATTCACTTGATATTGACAATCAAATGAGAGGCCCTATGCATGGACCATACCCAGAGATGGAGGAGTATTGGAAGCAGTCCCAAAGTGCTTTGAGATCTGGCCCAACGCATAATGCTGCAGATAACTGGGTTACGGAGTTCGGCAGGCAAAATAATAACCCAGAAGATTGGGCACACTCTTTTGAGCAGCAATTTGGTCCCAACGGTTGGGCCTCTGAGTTTGAACAGGTCAGCAGCCTTGAGCCTGCCTGTTTGGCATTTTTGCAAGTATCATATTATTTTGTGTCTGTCCAATTCCATATCCAATTCGGATGTTCAGATTGACTTGCTTTCTTTCAACATCCTTCTATCTTGTTCATGAACATGTTCGTTTCTAGTTCTAGTTGTTTGAACTCTAGCCTTTTCTCTTTCATCATGTGGCAGCATCAATCTCAGATGGCCACGGGTCAGATGGGCGGAGCAAACATGGCCAATCTGGCTGCTATGGAGCAATCCCGCATGCTTGCACAGACCTTAGCAAGTAATAATGATCCAAAGTTTCAGGTATAACTGATGACCTGCTTTCTTTATGGAATTCTTCTAGATGTAGATTACTAAAATATTAATTGTTTTCTTTAACTGGAGTTAAAATTTGCTCAAAACCCCGTCCCGATTTGCTCCATTTGTTGTGTCCGTTTTCCCTGCACAAACTTGGTTGGTTGGATGGAGTACTTATGATTGAAATCCTATGCATGGATATACATTTTGCTGCATAAGAATATCAGTGAACAAATGTATTCTTAGTCTGTTGCATTACGTTATTTTTTGTTCACATTGGTGGAACACACACATGCAATAGCTATATTATATCATGTCTGAACTAACTTTGGGAACCACTGAAGGATTTCAAGGGCAATACCCCTTGCTCTTCCCACTGAAACAAGCTTACTTCTAGATGGAACTCAATTGACAATATGGCTAGCAACCTTACATTGTACTATAGGGTCATTTGGATCGTCCTATTTTAAGGACCTAACAATATCTTTTTCTTTTCCTTTTTTCCCCTCGTCTCGGGAAGAATTCTAAGTTCTTCCAGTTTGTTTCAAAGATGAGCCGTGGTGAACTTATTATAGAAGATAATCAAGTAAAACAAGGTTCAGCATCCCAATCCAGTGGCTGGGCTGATGAATTTCAAACACAGTACAATGCTAATGCAAACTCATGGGCAGATCAGTTTGCACATGAAGAGGTAATACCAGAGAGTTGAATGCGTGCAAATATATTATGGCATACTTACCAGGGTTTTTCTGGCTAGAATAAAAATAATAATGAATCACTAGTACATTATGCGCAACTTTTTCAAGCTTATGTGCCTGCATGTGTGTGAGATCCTAATAAAATTGTTGGAATGCGTTATCTGTTGTATTCTGATGATATTTTCCATGAATACTTCTTTTCCAGCTTTCGCAAGGGGCAGACAAGTGGGTTAGCGAGTTCTCTAGTGAACATAATCAGGGTGGGCTAAATGAGAATTGGATTGATGAATTCTCAAAATTAAACGTCACCGATGAATGGGCAGAGGAGTTCAGTGGAGGAGGTTTTGGTGAAAGTTCTGCTGATCCATGGGCAGATGAGTAAGTACCAAGTCCCTTGTACCTCGTTACATTTGCATTGTCATGGAAATAGCGTTTAGGTCGAGTCGATATCTATTGACTCGTTCTTGGTATATTGTCAGACATATCTTTATGTCAGATTCTATAAGAACATTGGCCTCTTTGTTCCAACATCTATATTTATGGTGCAGTTATTTTCTTGTTTCATTTTACCATTGATAAACTATGTAATGTTATGCCGGACCTCTTTTTGTATAGCTGTCACCTGGTATCACTAATTTTTATCCTTCTTTGTTTCTAGGTTCCAAGAACAATTAGTAGCTGCCAAACAAAGTTCCGGTGCTTCTCGAGGGGTTTATGTTTTTTCTGAGATGAACCCATATGTTGGTCACCCTAATCCAATGCAGGAAGGTCAGGAGCTCTTCCGCAAGGGGCTCTTAAGTGAAGCGGTTCTTGCTTTAGAGGCTGAAGTCTTGAAAAATCCTGATAATGCGGAAGGTTGGAGATTGCTTGGAGTAACACATGCAGAAAATGATGATGATCAACAGGTGACGTGTCCCCCTTTATTGTTAGATTTTTCATATTCAAACTCGGAAGGATCGTATCAATAAAATGCTAGGCAACCATGTACTGACTTGTTCTCACCATGATAGTAAAACATGTACACTACACATGCAGTATCCTTATTCTGATGAGGAATACTGTTGCCTGAATTTGATTTTTTAGTAGCCCTGCATGCAGTGTCCTTATTCTGATGAGGAATCATATGCGCCATGCTCCATTGCAATTCTGTATACATTTGCCAAAATTACTTATGTAACATATATGAACTTAGTATAATCTCTTAAAAAACTTTAGTCTGATTATTAGCCTTCAGCACCATGAAATTTGATGTTATTACATAGGGTTTCCATCCTTCTGCATTTCATTAGCATGATTTTTGTTCTCAGTTAGTGTTTCCCTTCTTTTTCCCTTGTTTAGGCCATTGCGGCAATGATGCGTGCACAGGAAGCTGATCCGAGAAACCTGGAAGTTCTTCTCGCTCTTGGTGTTAGTCACACAAACGGTTAGTGCTTGGAACCTTTAGCGTACTTCACCGCCCTTGGCAAACAGCCCTGGCGTATCACAGATAATAAAAGACAGAAACTATTATTAGAACTAACTTGATTTTCACAGGGTTGCAAAGTTATTTTATGAGGGACAGTGTAACTAAACAAAGCATATTCATGCTTGAGAAAGAACTTGTGTATTTTGTTTTCCATTTCAAACTTCAAACGAGGAACCATTTCGCCATTCTCTGGCAGCTTCATGTCCAACAATGGACAGCTTTTCTAATAGAATATTATATTTTGAAATTAACTTTTTGAGTTGAAACAGGAAAGTCATCCAAATATCAACATGTAATTGAATTCGTCTATTTAACTACTGCAGAATTGGAGCAGGGTGAAGCATTAAGATATCTTTATAGGTGGCTTCAGAACCATCCAAAATATGGGGCCCTTGCCCCTCAGTCAGTTGATTCACCCTATGGTCCAGATGTAAGTGCATGCTATGAACTTTTAGTTTAGATATTTCCACTTACGATATTAATTTCAAACCCTGGCATCTTCAGGATGCAGATGGATACCCTGTGTAGATGATTAGGTGTTCTAATTTATGACCTAGCATTTTGTTGACTTGTGAACAACTTACAGATTGTTTTACCAGTCGTACACATTGCCCATGTATAACATGATTTAACATATTAATTTATCGGAACAGTTTGATCCTGACATACTAACTGCTTATATCTTATCAGGTTGTTAGGTTGTTCAATGAAGCTGCTCAAATGTCACCTGAAGATGCTGATGTCCATATAGTTCTGGGAGTATTATACAACTTATCAAGAGAATATGATAAAGCTATAGCTTCTTTCAAGACAGCTTTACAGCTCAAACCACAGGATTATTCACTGTGGAACAAGCTTGGTGCAACCCAAGCAAACAGCATCCAGAGTGCTGATGCCATTTTGGCATACCAGCAGGTAACTGGTTCTGAAACACGAACTGTTGCAGCTTCATATTCTTGATAAAAACATTCTGTGTGATAACTGATAAAGCTACTGCTACATCCCAATACCTGGCTTCAATGAAATATTTTATCATTATTTGGTTCCCAAACATGTTTTATTGGAAAAGAAATTGCACATCGACCTGTTTGACTGATTTAGCAATCATTTTGTGATCTATTACCTCTGTGGCTAACTTGAATAGTCATAATTTAACTTGTGTTTTGCTTACTCCACCATTTTTGTTTTGAAGTTGTTAGGACCAGCGAGTCAGTGCAATTTTGCACTACCTAACCTGTCCTAACGACATCAAAAGAAAAACAGAGGGAGTACTATTTTTTGTTCTTTGCGAAAGTAGACAAGATTGGCATGCATATATGGTACTCCCTCCACTTCTTTTTACTTGTCGTTAGGATAAAATATGGAGGTAGAGCGCTTGGTCTAACAACAAGTTAATAAATATGGAGGTAGTAGTTGTTTATAGATTTGAAACTTGGAACTAATCACAGCATGTTACTTCTGGTTTCAGGCTCTAGACTTGAAACCCAACTATGTGCGAGCATGGGCTAATATGGGAATCAGCTACGCCAACCAGGTATTTTCTTCTCTAGCAAAATGATATCGCTTGATTAATTATATAGGTGCGGCTAATGCCCGGTCACCTGATGAAAAGATCCATCGGATGCCCTCCACTTCTTTTTACTTGTCGTTAGGATAAAATATGGAGGTAGAGCGCTTGGTCTAACAACAAGTTAATAAATATGGAGGTAGTAGTTGTTTATAGATTTGAAACTTGGAACTAATCACAGCATGTTACTTCTGGTTTCAGGCTCTAGACTTGAAACCCAACTATGTGCGAGCATGGGCTAATATGGGAATCAGCTACGCCAACCAGGTATTTTCTTCTCTAGCAAAATGATATCGCTTGATTAATTATATAGGTGCGGCTAGTGCCCGGTCACCTGATGAAAAGATCCATCGGATGCTCCGAGATTCTGTTGCAGCATCAAAAATCAACATTTGCAATTAGAAAAGGGTGCTGCTAGCGCCCGGACGTCCGATGAGATTTTTCCATTTTACACTGCATTGCAACATCCAAGGATAACTGTTGCAACATCAAACAACATCTGCAACATATGTGAAAATAATGCACCTTACTGACGTGTGATTCATCAGAAAATTTCCCACCACAACATCCTATCATGTTGCAACATCAAGCAATGGTTACAGACTCATACAACATCGCAACTTTGGCATTTTTGTATTGCAACATTCAAAAAGATAGTTTCAACGTGGAAACTGACCAATGAAACAATCCTAAATGCTCATATTGCAACATCTTAAATCACATACTACAACATCCAAATTCATGTGCTGCATCATAGGAAAAGTCTATTTTGTCAAATTCACTTGTTGCAACACATCTATTTCCATCTATTTCAACATTCAAAAACACTAATTGCACCATCCGAAATTGCGAACTTCTGGCAACATATGAGAAGTGGGATTTGAAACAAAACACATGAACAAAACAAGATTAGTCAACCAAACAAGACAGTGTCCCCTTTCTCTATCAGATCTGGTGATGGAAACATCTCCTTTCTTTGCCTGCTTACATGACCTGGCTTCCAAGAGTAGCTTAACAGGGAGAGAGCAACTTCCAAGAGCAGCTCAGATGCAAGAAGCAGACGAGCAGCAGGTTGGAAGTGCGGCTCAGCGTGAGAGGCTTGGCTAAGATGGAGGCAGGCAAGCAGCAACCTTTGTGCTTAGTGCAAGTATCTTTGCCGGCGGCTGCTCGGGCTTGGCCGTACCAGCGTGTATCTCGCATGGTGGTGCTGACTGCAAGTCTGCATTGCCGCAGTCTAAGGAAGGTCAAACAATCCGGCCCAGCATTCAACTGGAATGAAATTACCATCCTGGGTGTCTGATGCCATCGAACGTCTGACCTCAAGCATTATCCATAGGAAAAAATGCCAAAAGTACCGTATGGCATTCCAATTTTAGGAGAAATTCTCCCACCGCAACGATCCAGTATGTTCCATGCGACATCCAAGTCAAAATCCCTTTCACAAAGTAGACAGTGAAAATGCAGAATCCTGCACTACTTTTCAACAAGAACAGCTAATCCCGCAGTGAATAATTGATCTTACAACATAAAACACCATATGCAACCTCAAAAAAATAGAGTTGGAAACATCCAATAAGACCATGAACAGTATTAACTTGTGCAATACTGAAGAACACCAGCAAAATGTATTTGTGAGAAGCAGTAATGCCATGAATTTGCTATCATGTCGTACTTGTATCATTGCATGGTAACAATTATGTAAACATGACCCATCTTGATACACCTTTCTATGTTGCTTATGCAGGGATTGTACGAAGACTCCATTCGATATTATGTAAGAGCAGTTACCATGAACCCGAAAGCAGACAATGCCTGGCAGTATCTGAGGATTTCCCTTGCGTATGCCCCTTGTGCTTGTTTTATCTACGTGCAGACCTTTTTACAACAACCATTGCTGATTTTAATTAACTAACGTGTCGTTCCATTTTGAACCAGCAATGCTTCACGAGCTGACATGATTGCTGCCTGCGATTCTCGCAATCTTGACGCTCTTCAGAAAGAGTTTCCTCTCTAAGTCCTCCATTCTGGACTCACCTGTTAGCAGCTCCTCACCCAGGAAAAAAAAAACAGCAGTCTGGCAAGATTGTGGTATTGTTGACTGCAGTCGTCAAAATGGAATCAGAAGCCAATTTGTGTTTTTAATTTCTTGTTTTCTGTATGTCATCAGTTCAAATTTGTAACAGGGGGCATGTGTAGGAAGTGGAATCACATGGAAAGGGCCAAAGGGAGGGGTTTGGCGGTAAACTGGAGGCAACATACCGTGTACTGTAGTTACAGGAGGTACAACAGGAATAAAGAGGTCGAGTAGTAAATTCTTTATTTTTAATAAAAAAGTGATTTATTTTTCTGGAAAATCTCTCCTTCAATGAAAGAAATGCAGTTCTGCGTAGTTCGCAAAAGAAAAAAAAAAGTTATCTGAGATTCACTGAAAGGAAAGCCTACAAAGAATGCGTTTTCCTATGGGCGTATCGAACAGACAAGAAAAGAAGATTTGGATAAGGCAAAGCATAAGCGCCGCCGATCGAAATCATGTGACAAATGTAAAATAATATTTGTACAATTTTTTTAACTGAACAAAACAACAATGTTATTGTACACATGCTTAAAGTTCATGACATGTTGTGCTAACAAGAACGCAGACAAGAGGCGAGAGCAAAAAATAAAGATAGTTCGCAAAAGACAAAAAGTTGTCTGAGATTCACTGAAAGGAAAGCCTAAAAAGAATGCGTTTTCCTATGTACGTATCGAACAAGAAAAGAAGATTTGGATAAGGCAAAGCATAAGCGCCTCCGATCGAAATCATGTGATAAATGTAAAATAATATTTGTACAATTTTTTCTTACTGAACAAAACAACAATGTTATTGAACACATGCTTAAAGTTCATGACATGTTGTGCTAACAAGAACGCAGACAAGAAGCGAGAGCAAAAAATACAGTTAACAATTCACCGCCTGAACGCATTGCGCTCGACATCACGGCTGCCCTGCGAATAATAAGCTCGGCGCCGGATGCTCTCTTCAATTGTGGCGCTGCCACCCTTCTCAGTTCCGAATATGCTCTTCTTTTCATCTTCCAGGAAATTCTTCCCTTTGAATTGGTTAGCACTCACGGTTGATGCCTCTTTAGCGTCGTCATCTGCGGCTTTCTTCAACCTCTTCCATCTTTGCTCTTCATGGACCTCAGCATCGGCCTGCATTTGCCGCAATCGAGCCTCCCTCTCCTCTTCTGACATATGGTGAACGCCACCCCGTCGACGATTGAATGAAGCACCATTGTTTCGGCCCTGATGGCTTTGTTGGGAGGCTTGTTCAGGACCGGAACGGTGCTCAGAAGTGACATTGCCATTGTTGTGCTCATCCTCTACTCTTTTGGTTCTTGAGTCTGAGCGGTCATGTTTTGGATAAGCACGATGCTGACCTGGTGGTGAATGTTGTCTCTTTTTCCTATTATCAGCGTCCAAGCGATCATGCCGTGGTGGATGCCCATCATACTTTGAGATTTCTTGCCGCCTTCTCCTTGGCTCATCATCTTCCTGCCGCCTTCTCCTTGGCTCATCATCTTCCTGCCGCCTTCTCCTTGGCTCATCATCTTCCTGCCGCCTTCTCCTTGGCTCATCATCTTCCTGCCGCCTTCTCCTTGGCTCATCATCTTCCTGCCGCCTTCTCCTTGGCTCATCATCTTCCTGCCGCCTTCTCCTTGGCTCATCATCTTCCTGCCGCCTTCTCCTTGGCTCATCATCTTCCTGCCGCCTTCTCCTTGGCTCATCATCTTCCTGCCGTCTTCTCCTTGGCTCGCCATAATCCTGATGCCTTCGCCTTGGTTCATCATCTTCTGATGCGTCCTGCCGCCTTCTAGTTTCATCTTCCCTATGCCTGCTTCTTGGCTCATCTTCATGTTGTCTTCTTCTTGGTTCATCATCCTCCGATGCTTCCTGTCGTCGTCTTCTTGGCTCAACATATTCTGACACCTCACGTTGTCTTCTTGTTGATGCGTCATCGTCTGAATCTGAAGAATCTTCTCTGAGCTGCTTCTCATGCCTGGAACTTTTCTCCCTCTTGTGCTCAGGGGAAGTACGAACCCGCTTTCTTCTCTGATCCTTGCCCTCACTTATTTCCTCTGAATCTGAATTCTCACGCGAGTGATGCCGCTTACTCTTTGACTTGTGATGGCGATGCTTCTTGTGCTTTTTCTTCTCTTTCTTTACTTCTTTTTGATTTTTCTCAACTTCAACCTAAATAATAGTGAGGTTGTGTCAGTACTGAACAGAACCATGCACAGAAAGTCATAACATCAAAAATGCTATATGTAAATTCAGTTTGAATATAGTTAAGCTTCTACGAAGCACAAGAAAGAAAGAAAAAAAACAGAACTTACTGATTTCTTTATCTCTGCCATCTTTATTGGATTGTTTTTTATCCTTGCAATCGCATCCTGCTCCCTCTGCCTTATCAGTAGTAGAGGGTCCGAGTGGAGCTTTCTCCAGGCATCATTTGCAGATTGGGGTTTATCCTCAAATAAAGCTCCAGGGGTAGCTGCCTGAAACATCCATTTGAAAATAAAATAAATAAAATTTGTCTCCAAAAGCAATCTAAATCAATAACGGTGATGTCATTGATAGGACAATGGTCAAACTCATGTCAAGTTGAAACAATAAACTGGCTAAAGAACATGAAACCCGTGTTGTATCTCGTCATCATAATCACTAAAGCAGTATTATATCTAACTTGAAACAGTGATGTTAGATTTATGTGCCACGGATGCTGCAGAAACACTGCCTCCATTATAAATTGAGAATGTTCTTAGATTCAATTGTGCTAAGCAATGAATGGAGGGAGTGATCAGTTCTTCTAATCCCGAATATAAGTCCTGAAGTCCATCAGGGCACTGACACGGTCAACAATGCAATATTTTTGACTAAATATAACTATTTCTGTTTCATATGAAGAGAGTTACAAATTATTATTAAGAAAGTACTTTTAATGAAAAAACTAATAACATCAGACTGATGTTATGAACCTAAATAGTTTTTTAAGGTCAAAGCTACAGAAGTTTGATTTAGGACAGACCTATATGAACTCAATATTATGGATCAAAGGAAGTAGACAATACAAATCACAAATTGCACGGTATTCTGATTTGACAGCATGGCATTCTACTATGATAACTACATCCCGCAGCAACCTGAGCAATATGCAAACATCAGAACAATCAAAATGGCTTCACATCCTACCCGAGCGCCATGTAAAGCAATAACAGAACATTTCTAGTAACAGCTACAAATTACGATCAATCCAGTAAGGAGATAAGAATCGCAGGCATCAAGTATTACCTTGGACGAATCACCCGCAGCTGCAGCAGAAGAAGATGCAGCTGCCCCCGGCGCAGATTGCTGCAGCGCCTGGAACCCTTCCGAGCTCCCCTTTCCGACAGCCAACCCCGACTCGTAGAGGAAGTCCAATCTCTCCTGCGCCCTGCAGCCACCATCGCACGATTAATACATCGGGCAAAACCAAAATCATCAGGAATGGAACCATCTGACCCCTAACCGACCAAAATCGAAGCGAAACCCTATCCAGACTACCCACTCAGATCCAATCGAGCCAAAACACAAAAGAGGAGACGAAAGGAACACTTACGGCCTAAGGCCCGCGGCCTCCTGCATGGCGCGGAACTCGGCCTTCTCCCTCTCGGCGGCGACCTGCTTCTTGAGCTCCTCCGTCTTGCGCTTCTCCGCCTCCTCCGCCTGCTCCGCCTTCCATACCCGCTCGATGTTGCGGAGGCTCCCCGTGTGCCACCCCTTCTTGTTCAGGAACTTGAGCGCCATGGCTGAAGCCCGTTCTCCTCTCCCCCTCGAAACCCTAACCCTAGCTGTGGTCTTGTTGACCTCTTCCCTCTGCTTCCTCGCGAGTCGCTTCGGCTTCGAAACGGGGTACGGGGAAGACGACGCGAAGATCGGAAGGTAGCCGCCGCCTCGACCACGCGCAGTTTTGTGAAGGGGACGAGATGAGCAAGGGGATCTGGTCCACAGCCACGGAGTAAACTATAATAAAGGGTAGGTCGTCTCGGGCCGAGCCTGTAATCTTGATTGAGCTGAATAGAGCCCAACGTTCCGCAAAAGAAAAAAGAGCCCCAACAGTACGGTGGCAACTGGGCAACCCAACTTTGTGGGCCAATTCTCTATATGGGCTTTTCTCGAGCAATTTAGACATGGATTGTTTGCCTTTTGGTGGGCCAATTCTTTAGATGGGCCAACTCCCCATGCTATCATAGCTTCCACGTCACCAGAGACCAGAGCTCTGTTTGATTTCTTTTATATAAAAAAAATGTTGTTGCGAGGAAGCTCGCTCTGTTTGATTTTCTACAAGTCCAAATGACAGTTCAGAGTTGATGATCATATTCCCTCAAAAAAACAATTGATGATTATATGAACATACAAAGATATTTTGAGTAAACGGCAATCTTCAGATCGGATTAGTGATGGTCACAAACTACTTTCAACTTCAAGCCAAAAAAGGGAAACAAATGAACATGACCTAGCAATACACATGGGATTCGATACTTGTTCAAATACAGTAACGGCAGGCGAACATCCATTAAAGACCCAACACCAGGAGGTATTGCATGATTTACAAAAAGGCTTCTCATAGAACAAAAACTTTCTATGCACAGATGAAGTAGACAAGCCCAAAGCATGGAACACCTCCTGGTGAAGGCACAAGAATGAACAGTCAATATGGAATGTACACGTCTGCCGGTCAAAACAATCTGGGTAAGCCTAAAAATCAGCTAGAACAAAACCCAGTGACCGGAGAATTTTACACGCGCTTGTCTGAAAATGCCAGACTGGTTGAGATGTGCCTATGCAAGCACCCAACCTGAATTCAGGGCAGGAAACGGTTTCCTTTGCTGGTCACCGCCGCTTCCTCCAGCTGGCGGATCGCTTATCACCAGACAGCATCCTCCTCGGGAGATTCAGGAGGGAATTTACCCGTGTCACACCTTCAAGTGCGGACCATTCCTCTTCCTCATTTGTGGATATACAATCTGCCAGGCTGCGGGCAGATCCACACCTTTCAGGCTCCTTTGAGATGGGAGGTTCATCGACTGGTACAATCTCATCAAAGTCCCTTAGTGTGTTGGAGTGCTCCAACGTGGGCTCCGTAATTTTCTGTTCACTGGATATATGTACCTTTACATCTGCGATGTCTTCGTCAACCTCACCACTGGCATCTGTTGTCAAAACCTCCTCCCCAGAGGGTTGTGGCATCTCCTCAGGTTTACTCTCTTCAACCAAGTCGGGTGACTTCTCATGGTCCAAAAATAAGCAGACAACAGCACAATCGTCGCTCTTAGATGTCGGGAACTTCAATCTCCAAGATCTGACAGCACAATCAACGAGAGCCCTGGCTGCTGTTGCTCGAGATGGAGCTGATGCCACGATATCAACAGCCTCCTTGTTTGAGAGAACGTCCCAGACCTACAGGCATTGGATATAAGAAATATAACGAAGTTGATGCAGCTTGAGGTTGTAAAACTGTATACGTGCTAAAAGAATACTACCCTCTAAACCCTGAGGATTAAGTAGCAACTGGAAAACTGACGCGAAAAATTTCTTGACCATGGCACCATTTTAAAGGGAATGTAAGATGATAAGGAGCATACCCCATCAGTGGCTAATATTATGAACTCATCCTTTTCAGTAAGACGCCGATATGATATCTCTGGAACAGATATTAAACCATAATCTTTAAGGCAGAAGTCTCCAAAAGCTCTTGCCATTGCTAATCCAGGTGAGTCATTGTTTGGCAACCATACTCTGGAAACTTCTGGTTCGTCCTGAAGAGCGAAAACTCTTCCTTTACATTGCTGGATCCTCGCCGCTTCCTCTGAATGATATGAAATCAAGCTTAAAAATTAAAACCACCAAAAAGAATC
>LAPY01002442.1:41543-53764 GCA_000970635.1 Eragrostis tef
TTTGTGCTAAAAAAAGGTTACTTTAGTATTTTAAGTAAGGTCTGGCTGCGTGTTAGTTTAATTGATTATCATGATGCTCTCCCTATGGAATCCTATGATAGCAAAAACTTTTACTCCAAGATAAGGTCAACTTGAAGCTAAAATGTTTGTCCGGTGTGGCAATATGAATGTCAAAATAAATATTCACATTTTTGTTTATGTTAATGATTATTTTGAATAAAAAATAAATGTTGAATATATGTCGGAGTTTATAAAGATTTGGCTTGTCTTCCATCCATTTTTAGATTACTGGGTCGTATATATACATGAGTTTCTTGTCTAAGTTTGAGTGGAACCATGGTTTTTACACTACATAAAAACATAAAAAAACAAATCCAAATTATATCAACATTGTATAAATCATAGGGCAACCATGTGCTTGTGTCGTCTTAAAACACATTGCTGGTACAACCGTACAAAAAGGCATCCCTTTTTGTTATGCATTTGGAACTGTCAAAGAATCTTAGAAATCTTAACCGTATATATTGTTCGATAACCAGATCTATCTGATAGCATTAATCCAACCCGCCACATGAAACAAGTTAGATCCTAAAGATGTAGTATTATTCATGTACTTTCAAATTGTCCTCACATGTGACTTTTTATCGAAACATCCCATAATGCTATTACACGATTATTTCAGCGTTCAAAGATCACAAGTAAATCCATCAGGTTTGATGTTGGGCACCTACCAGAAGGAGGACCAGTCCAATCCAACATCTTTCAAACTCCTTTTTGAGACAAGGAGACCTTTCTGGTGCATATCATCTTTGGATTCTAGATTCGTGATTTTTCCACTATGCACATATAGTATCCTGTTTGGCATAGCATTTTTATCTGCTCAGGCAGAATTGGTTAGCCTATGGGTTTCTCTTTGTCCTCATTAGCACAAGTGCAAAGCGATAGATTACTCATGGTGATCCTTTACACGATTGTTTATTGGTTGCTAGGCATCACCCTGCCGCTCACTAATCTGCTGCATTACGTAGACAGTGATGCCTAGTTGGCAATACTTATCTTGATAGCGCAACAGTTGTGGATAGTATATTCATAAAACTAAATCATTTCCTTTTCTTTCTTTTTTTTTGTTCCTGGACCGAATCCAAAGTCAAAGCACTGGTAATATGCGTTATTTTATAAGTCAGTAAAGCGAGGTGTGGAAGCTGTGGCCTGTGGGCGTGTCCAATCCAGAGTCCAGATTTCAGACTTGGACTACACACTATAGGATAAGTGGCGGTGGTTGAGTTGACTTGGCCGTTGTAGTGTAACATTAACAATAGCAGATTTTGGTTAAACCACACAGCAAAAGTAGATATATTATTGTTGGCCAAGAAGATCTTCCCATGCTTAACAAACTTTTGTGATCCTGGCGAACTCGGCAGCGAAAACGGCATCGTTCTACCTGCTAGCGTTGCGTTCAAGGACATTGCTGAAATTATGAAAGAGGTTAAGAAGAGGGAATCATGGAACGTTCCAAGTTGCATGTGGCAGCAACGTGCTGTAGTAGAGAGGATCACCTGAAGCGTCGCCACCATGGTGAAGCAAAGCAACCGAGCAAGGAAGATAATAGTAACGTTGGTGACATCGCTTTCATCGTCATCATAATACTGATCTGCTCAGCATCTAATCAGCTGCTCGCGTTGCTGTCAAGATTGTCCGCGCCAGCCGATCCGCGTTGCCAATTCGGCTGCGCTAGCTGCGCACATGAATGTTAGGCAGGCAGGTGGGCAACAACTGCAGAGACCACAGGGAGGGTCCCGGCCCCTTCCATCGTGCATGGGCCATTAGCGCCACAATTAGTTGCGGCAGATGATGGCCGGCCGAGCAAGCACCTCTCCCTCACCTCCGGCAGTAATGCCGCCGCTTATCATCAGCATACATGCAGGGCAGGGCACGGCACTGCAATGTCCTTCGCTGTTCAGGGTGCCTGAACCGGGCGGTAACTGCTGATACTCTCTGACCGCTTTCATTGCGTACGTATCCTGGTTCGATCCTCGGTCGGGTGTTTGGGATCTGTCTCTGATATTCCCTCAGACACATTTTTTCAGGAAAAATTCTCGTGGTCCAAAGAAGGTCTAAATATGTTACTCTTTGATGCTGTAGCTTAATCACAGTTCTTCGATTCATACAAGCATAGCCTTTCTTGTGGCTAGACGTGTTGAACGCAAGAACCATGGTTCTGTGTTCCACGCAGCAGTCGGTTCAATCCAGATTACAACAGCTTCGGTGGGGGCTCTTGTTTCAGTACACCAGTCCAATTTCTTCGAATTCTTAATCTCATTTTCACTCTAGCAACTGCTAGAATCTTCATTAGCCGTCCTAATCCGGAGACCTAATCATCACACGTCAAGTTAAAACCAGACACACGGATCAACCACCTCTCGTCCACGTGGTCACATCCGAGCCAAAGAACACAAGCTGCCGGATCGCCAGGAAATCCTCGCTCTTGCTGCATTTTCAAGTCACTCGATCGCGGTGCAGGGCAAACGATCTTGCCCTGGATTGGACGAGTTCATCACAAGCCACCAAACGCACCGAACAGCAGTTAATGGAGCGACTGACGCGCCGCCCACCCGTCACCGGCGCCGGGATGGCGCTCACTAATTTTGCGGATGGCGACGAGGATTTAACTCAACCACCCCATCACGCTGGCCCGGGCAAGCTTAGCAAATTTACTGACGGTGACGCGAGCGTTTTGCGTGTTTCGTGTAGTGGTGTTTGGATCTTGCTCTTGACATGTTTGACTTCCTTTCTTGTTTTGGATCCTTTTGTGTTCAAGTTACGCCACCAAGTGGACTTGTAAAATGCGTGACGCGGTGAAATCGACAACTGGATTTGTGAACCGATGGGAGCTTTTGCTGCGTGTGTGCAACTGATATATATCTTTCTTTGTGCAGTGATGTTTGCATCAGGGAATTTTCTTTCTATTTATGTGAGGACGAAAGGTTCGAAAGGAAGCAAGAAAAACATTGGCAAGCTCTCTCTGCCCGAGAACGTATCGTGTGTTAACGCGGGTTCACGTGTTACCGTGTTATCTTTCAAATATGCATGTAAAATTTCAACAAAAATGTGAATGGATAGATCATACAACCATCTACTATCATGCAAATTTTGAGATACAACTGAAATTGAAGTCTGATTTCTCTTTTTTGTTTCATATTATACAAGTTTCCGTTGCATCTTATTTTTTACATGTTGATAGAAGATGACATGAGCTATTCATATATATTTTTGTTATGATTTTTTGAGCATTCTAGAAAAAGTTATTTTAGTTGGTAACACGGTAACCTAAAGAAGTGTTAACACCTCATATGTTCTCCGTGCCCTACTGACATGTCACACTCCCACCGAGTGAGTGGTCTAGACCAGGTGCTCAATATTTCCTAGAGACACCGTGACAAAGCAGCATACGTTCTTTTTTTTTCTTGCTTATTATTACTACACAATACTATAGTGAGATGATATCCCTTGATCTCAGCAGGGAAGGCTTTGGAGTGAGTCACCACTGTTTGTATGATCAGATGGTCCATCTGACCTGGGCCAGGTTTGTGTTGTTGTAACCATAATAATTTGCAAAACAGTGGCATGGAACAGTGATGAATGTCCGGTTTTGATGGAGGAAACACTATGATTCAACGCCAAAAGGAGCCAATTATTATGTAACTGGACGTTATATTAGCCTCTATGTTAAATTCAGACAATCTGACAAACATCAATAACCACGACAAAATGCTGAAGGTTCAGATAATAATTATGTAAAAAATAATCATGTTATTTGAGAAATAATATAGTCCCTTCTGCTGAACAGTCGTGTTCTTTCGATGAGATCAATGAAGCAGTACTATACTATCCGGCTATCTCTTGTACGCAGATCAGTGCATGACTGCATGGAGATGCCACCAACTCACCAAGTGAGAGAAGCATTGCAACTTGCAACAACAATGGTGAGCAAATCAAGGCAGACACGGATGCTGCTCAGGTCACACTGTGTAAACCTATGCTATGGTGGGAAGTGGGTACCAGCACCACGCTTGAATTCCTTGCTTCCGTTCCTGTATTTCCTTTGCTTCACAGAATGGTCACTTGCCTGTCGCCATGCCTTTGAAGCCTTTGTAGCATTTGTTTCAGTTTCTGTTTTATGAGCACCTTTTATAGAAGTATTTTCAGTGTTTTCTTGGTCTTTTGAAGTAATCGTGGATGGGAAGAAAGCGAATGCTACCGAATTGAGTGTGTTCATATCTTGTGAAAAGTGACAAGTGGTGGTGCACTTTTCAGATCTTTTTTGTTTGACTTGCTTGTGCGAGTATATCAGGATACGTTGTGGCAAGGATTCCATTGAGGGTTTGGCGACTTGATCACTTGAAGTATGATGCATCGATCTTTTTTACATCGGCTCGACTATTTTACATCGAAACTTGAAAGAGTATGGCTTATTTCAGCAATATTTGATTCCATTGTTGTATTACGAAGAGTGTACTGCTTTATGATTTTGTAATGAAAAAAATATATGCTTAGACACCTAGAATTTCATTTTGCCACCACTCAGTGAAAGAGGCAAGCAAACAATTTAAAGTTTATGTATGGTCTATAGAAAAAGGAACATGACAGTGACACTTGAATAGGAATAGCAAACCCATAGAATAATACATATTTGTATAGGTTATTACTACATGTTTTTCTTCTCTAAGGTGATGTTTGGATGCGGGTTGGGTTGAGGTTAGGGAAATGTTGTGGGATATGGACCACTGGGTTTGGGTTAGGGATACAACTTTATTTTCTTTTTCCATTGTTCGGCAGCAATGTGGTTTGGGATAGGGAAAACAACATGGGACCCACATACCACCAGCCACGAGCTCATCTTCTTCCCTCTGCTCCTGGCATCCAGCGCTCCATTCTGCTATCCAAAATCGAGCAGCCCCTGCTAGCCAAAGAAAAAAATCAAGCAGCACCAGCCAGCGATGCTTCCAAAGACCAGACAATTTTTGATTTACCGACCAACTAATCGCTTGAATCGGGCCACCGAGTGCGACCTGTGCGAGACGGGCGCGGGGTCTGGCGCCGGCGAGCAGAAGCGGAAGGCGACGGCGGCGGCAGATCGAGTTGTCCCTCATTTCCCGGTATAACCCACCCCCCACATTGGGTTGAGAACGGTTGGAAATGAGCTGCTCATTTCCCTATCCCTAACCCACCTCATTTCCCTATCCCATAAAACAAACATGTCAAATGATTTCCAACTCCCTTCATTTTCCTAACCCACCTTCCATTTTCAGGAATCCAAACATCACCTAATTTGACAATGAAAGACTTGAAGGACGAACCTTGACCTAGTGCTTAGACTGAGTTTCGAAAACAAACTTCCCAACTAAGTATACGGTATATTGCATTGATATAGTCCTTTCAACGTCAAGGACTATAGGCTCAAAGTGCATTCTGCACATCTCCTCCCGTTTCAACCATTAGCCAAAGATGAAAAAACAATCATTAAACCGTTGGTGAGATAAAAGTCATCAAAAGGAGAAAAATAACATGGTCCACGGCACTGAATTTCTCTTGAAATTCTTATGCTTTTCTAGTCTTCCCTTTTGTATCAGCGACGACAACTTAAATTAACTTATTTTTCTTTGAATCACCGCTTGGCCGCAAGAACTCAAAGCAAAATTCATAGAACACTGCATACCGAAAGCGGCAGCCAAGGAGGCATCACCAGCTGAGCCTTTTTCGTGATGCGCCCGCGTGTTTTCCGCCGCCAGCCAGGTCCGGACCGAAATGGCAAGCAAAGCAACAGAGCGGCGACACAGTACCGCGAGAGGACGCACCACTCCCCCCGCATTCTTTCCTCATCCGCCACCACTCAACCCCCTCCCTCTCGCTTGCGCTGCTGCCTTTCCCCTCCTCCACGCCGCCGCGCCGCGTCCTCGATCCGATTCGATCCGATCCCCGGCGCGCGCACGGCGAGAGGTGAGTCCCCCGCCTCCGTCCCGGCGCCATCCGTGGAGGGACCGATCGTACGTGTAGGGCAGGGTGGGCGTGCTCTGTTAGACTGGAATTTTGAGGGATTGGGCTTGGGATTTAGCTCGCTTGCTTCCGCCATCGTAGTGGCTGGTGCGGTGGAGCGTGATGTCCATGTATTGTGCGGGGTTGCTTGGTTGCGGATTGCTAGGCGCATGTGATTGCTCGCTGCTTTGTTTTTATCTTTCGTTTAGTTTTCCCTCTTAGCTGAAAATTGTGCGGGTAATGTGAGTGAGTGTGAAATCTCACCCGGTAGAATGATGAGAATAACATACCGCATAATGCTGCTTCAGTAGTTTTGCTTCCTGAAGGGCTAGAAGGGGCCGGCTTGCGTGCTTAAACCTGATGATCATAGGCTGCGTTGCTAGTGCGATGCTGTTTGTTAGTGAAATGTATTATGCATAGTTAGTTCAATAACTAGAGAAAAAATGGAAAATGATGGTTACATACATAATGTTGTCCTGCATTATATGTTCCTATACATGATGCTGTTGTGCAATGTGCATTATGTTCCTTAAAATAACAATCATAGGTCTTATCAGTAATACTTGTTTTTTCCGATTACTACTGGTTCTGAAAAGAATTATCTGTTGGTCACATAGTTTTTTAATCCATGGAATGTACCCTCCGTATTGAAACGTGATGAGCATAGGGTTCTGAAAGGCCTTATCTGCTCTTTCTTTTTTTTTCCCCAGGGATCTTCTGTCTGATAATATGGTACTGTGCTCAAGACGCTGTTGATTGTCTGCTAGTCTGAGTACCTTTGATCCAGTTGGAGTGCCAGATCTCATCAATGGGCATTGTCAAGATAGTAAGTGGCGAGCCGGCCGTGAAAAATGACTCGAGCCATGCAGATGAGGACCTTACAAGAGATGAGATAATGCTGCTTCAGAGCTTTCCTGGTCATGAATCTGATGAATGTGAACAGGCAGAGGTGGGTTGTGAGCTTGCAATGTCTAAAGGTCTGATATGCAACGTCCCCTATGAGCTTTACGACCTGCCTGAATTGACGGAGGTTCTTTCTTTGGAGACATGGAACTTATGTCTGACAGAAGATGATAGGTTCCGCCTTGCAGCCTACCTCCCGGGACATGGACCAACATGACTTCTGTACAACAATGAAAGAGCTGTTCAGTGGTGATGCTGTGTTCTTTGGAAGTCCACTTAAAAGCATGTTCCACAGATTGAATAGTGGGTTTTATTCTCCAGAAGTTTCTCAAGCAAGAGAGTCGCTGGTGATCTTGGAGAAACGAAGGCATTATCATTTTCTGAAGTTGTACCACGATGGCATTGTTCGGAAGCTTACATCTGTGGACAAGCTGTTGAGAAGTTCTGATATGAGTGCTAGTTTTGGAGGGATGGTTCCCATCTCTCACAATTGGGGATCAGTGAACCGTTTTCCATGTGTTGATCTTAGCAGTTCTTCTCTACCAATTATCGTCAAGGATGACGCTGCTGCTTTTTCACCATTAAAGCGAGCCAAACTTATGGACGGGACATTAACCACTCAATGTTCCACCAGTCATAATGAAACAGTCCATAGAGCCAAATTAGTGGAACTGAACTCATCCGAGAGTCAAACCATCCATTCCTCCAGGCAAAATAGCTGTAAACCACCAAAAGGTGTACTGAAAATAAGAAGTGGTCATGCATATCTTGCTGATGGCAGCGAATTGGTACATCATATACCTGGACTGGACCTAGTTAATCAACTCGGGATGCAGAGCTCCAGCCTTTGCACTCCACCTCATGCTTTTGCACAGGATGTACATGGTTTTGCTAAGAACTCATCTTCTCCCATTGACACAATCAGTTCGCGATCAAGTCCCTTGCAATGGAAGGCTGCTCCAGGAACTCACGCTTTGATGGCCGAAAGTCCACTTGGAGTCCAAATGACAGTTCCAAATGAGCTAAGAGCAGTTTACCCTTCCGTGCCACTGAGAGGCTTCTATCAGGCGGCAGCTAATCATAGTTTTCCGTATTCCAGTGAAGCATGCTATACCAGAGAATTACCGCACATGCAAAACCTTTTGAAGAATTTTGGTCGGCAAAAAGGTATAGTTCATGAAATTTCTTCTGATCCATATACAGGAGTTAGTGACGGTCATCAAATGAATGGATACACTTCAATGCACAGTTCGAGCAATGCTGAAAGCAATTCACAGATGTTGAATGTTGGGGCAAGGATTTACCCACCTTATAACAACTTTGCAGAGCAGCTGGAAACCGTGCGTTTGTATCATGATGGCGTGAAGGTTGCGAATCGATTCCCTTGCACCTACTCAAGGAGGAAGCTACACAAGACAAGTCTTGACATCGCGGATTCCGTCAGGAGTTCAACTGTGGTGGAAGATACAGTGTCACCAAGTGTGTTGGCCAGCATGGCCAGCATGAAAGCAACAGCAATTGAACTCTGAAAGTGTAGGTAGCAGCAGCAAATAATGAGATCTGATTGGGAACAGAACGTAGTATCAATCTAACATAGTAAATAAACATGATTTTTGCTTGAGATAGACCAAAGCATCCCATTAGTATATTAGTATATATATGTTTGTTGTAAACTGTGATGAGTAGTTGACACTTCTAAAATTGATCATTGAAGTGTTCAAACCAATCATATCTTATAAAGGATTACACCTTCCCCTCTTGCAGTTAATTTCTGCCCCTTTTGGCGCTATGTTTTCATTTGTGAAATCTCCTACCACAGCTCAACAATTTTTCGCTATGCTCTGGCCCTGGGTACCTTTGTGGTCTCAATCTCTGCCAGGGTAAGCCTCAAGAACGCTGACATTCTACCATGCTCACAAATTCTTTTTATTTTCATAAACAAACCTTGTTTAGAGTTTATGAATGGATCCTTTATTAATTAGTGTAGTTTTTTTTGAGACATTAATTAGTGTAGTTACTAGTGAGTAGTGACTCAAGTTAAGACCAACTGAACAGCCATCTAGTTGTTCTATAACCCTGATCTCAGCCGTCCGATGCCAATCAAACGGCTTAAGCTTGTGAGTTCTGAGAAGCTTCAAAATATTCGAACGAACAATCCCCCCGTGCGCGGCCAAATCCACATGGAAACGGCGCCGCCTCGCCTCCTACCGGTCCTTCTGGGCCGCCTCCTCGTCGCCGGCGAGATCCGCCGGAGCCCCGCCCACATCCGCCGCATAATTCCCCTCCTCCCCTCCCATCCACATCTCGCTTCTGCCCTCTGCAGCTTCTACTTCCCTCTCTTCCCCTCCTCAGCCACCTTCCTCCACAACCTGCTCATCCGCGCTTCCGCCGCGTCTCCTTCCCCGCGCCTCTCCTTCGCGGCCTTTGCCTCACTTCTCTGGTCAGGATGCCTCCCCGATCTCTTCACACTCCCTCCTCTTGTCAAGTCCGCCTCCAGGCTCCCCTCCTTCCCGCGCACGGGTGCGCAGGTGCACGCCCAGGCCGTCCGGCGTGGGTTCTTGGCCGATGTTTTTGTTGTCAATTCGCTCCTCGCAATGTACGCCGCGTTCCGAGATACGGCGTCGATGTGGGACGTATTCGACTCGTGCGCGGAGGTCGCCGACGTGGTTTCATGGAATACGGTGATCGGAGGCTATGTGAAATGCGGGGAGATTCAGAATGCCAGACGGATGTTTGATGAAATGCCGCAAAGGAATGGTGTGTCCTGGAGCGCGATGGTGGGGGCGTATGCTGGTGCTGGGGAACTGGATGTAGCGAGGGAGATGTTTGATCAGATGCCAGCCATCGGGAGGAACGTGGTCACATGGAACTCAATGGTGACTGGGTTTGCGCGGCATGGGCTGCTGCCTTTGGCAAGGAAGATGTTTGATGAGATGCCAGTCAGGAATCTGGTGTCATGGAACACAATGATCCGGGGATATGTGGTGAACGGTGAAATGGATGGTGCAAAGGAGCTGTTTGATGTGATGCCAGAGAAGGATGTGGTTTCTTGGACCTGCATGATTTCTGGTTATGCGCAGGCTGGACGCTATGCAGAAACCCTTGAGCTATTCAGAGAAATGCTGAGTGGGAGCAATATCCGGCCTAATGAGGTGACCATGGTGAGTGTGCTCTCGGCTTGTGCACACTTAACAGCTCTGGAGGAAGGGAGGTGGGTTCATGCCTTCATTGACAAGCACAAGATGGTGCTCGACAATGAGTTCAATCTTGGCGCTGCTCTCATAGACATGTATGCCAAGTGTGGGAGAACAGACATGGCTGTCAAAATTTTCTACTCGTTGGACCATAAGAATGTATCCGCCTGGAATGCGCTCATCACTGGGCTGGCAGTACATGGTGATGCTCGGCAATGCATTGATTTGTTTGAGCAGATGAGGAGGTCAGGACAAAAGCCCAATGACATAACATTCGTCAGTGTCCTGACAGCTTGTGCCCATTCCGGGCTAGTCGATGAGGGTCGGGAATGCTTTCAGAGCATGTCATCTTGTGGAGTGCAGCCAGAGCTGAAGCACTATGGCTGCATGGTCGACTTGTTAGGCCGAGCGGGGCTTCTTGAAGAGGCAGAGAAGCTGATCCAGAGCATGCCAATGGATCCTGATGTCATGGTGTTGGGCGCACTGCTCGGTGCTAGTAGGTTGCATAAGAGATCTGATGTGGCTGAAAGAGTAAAGAGTGGGATTCTCAGCCTTAACACAGCGCCGTCCGGCTGCCATATTTTGATATCTGACATTTACACTGCTGCGGGCAAATGGGCTGAGGCTCTAGAATCAAGAGGTCTTCTGGAGAAGTATGGCATCATGAAATTGCCCGGATCCAGCTCAATGGTTTGACCGTTTGAGCTCCTACCGAGGCCTTAACATATCAGATCTTTACCAGTAAATGTGGAGTTCACTTATATAACCAGTAACCTATTGGGATTAGAAATTCTCCAAACAGTTATGTTTGTGAAGCCAGAACTGACCACTGGTTGTGGACATTAACTTGCTGAAATAGTTGCAATAGGCAGATACAAAATGAAATTTTTGTTGATCTTGCTGTGCTGTCCTGATCATTATGGTTCGCATAGAACCATGGACTCAAAACGCTAATATTGCATCATATCTCAGGTGCCCATCTCGCGGTTAATAAGGTAATCTCTTCTATCATGATACCCATTCAAGTTGAATTGTTATGTAATAATTCCAAATTCAGCTAATTTGTTTGATGGACCTTTCCATGCTTTCTTACCAGGAAACATGGTGAATTCTGAGCACAAATAAACGCTTGCTCCCGATGCAGCTTCTAAAGTTGCAATGTATTGCTTAGACGTCTGAAGAAAATACTTCTGCATACGACAACGAAAATGGAGAACCGCACATACAGTGTAGTGGTGTACTGCGCCTGCTTTGGCGGTGGCACTCAGCTGGAAATTGCTGTCACCTTCCTGGTTGCCAGTTTAAGACCTCAAGATTTCCTTCAACTTCATTGTAAACTGGTTGTGGACATTTATTTTCTGCACAGTTCGCTAACCACTTCTGGTGTGCAGGAATGACTGTTTTGTAAAATTCCTATTGGTTCAAATTCTGAGTGGGTGTTCTCCACATGATGAGGTTGCGGGTCATCTAAGTGCTCTTCCTGTAGACGATGTATCCAGGCTATTTTGGATGTACGATGAAACATAACAATTGCATTCAATCGATGCCCGTAGGCAACATGGGATTGGATTGAGCTCTACGCGCTATATATACTGAACCCCCCTCTGATCAGCAAGCCTGGTTAACTACTTTAATCAGCGAGTCTCGTTCCGACTTCAATCAAAATCAACAAGGGAGAAAGTTACAGGAAGACAGAAAAAGAAACGACAAGATAAGAACACTATTATATTAACGACAGTAGCAGTTCGAGAATTCACGGCACGATAACAGGTAGGACACGGCAAAACGACAGAATTAAACCAACACGGCTCGCGGTTCAGAGACAGCGACCAGAATAGCTAGCTTCCTAAGTCCGATATGCGAGGCGCTTAGTCGACCTCCTCCATCTTGCTCTCGCCGGCGTCGTCCTCCAGGGGCGGCATGTCGGTGTCAGCCTCAGCTGTCTCGTCCTCGTCGATGCTCAGGCCCAGCTTGAGCATGCGGTGGATGCGGCTGCCGAAGGTGTTGGGGTCGTCGAGGCTGAAGCCGGAGGTGAGGAGCGCCGTCTCGAACAGCAGCATCACGAGGTCCTTGACCGACTTGTCGTTCCTG
>LAPY01002444.1:31029-41369 GCA_000970635.1 Eragrostis tef
GGTGGGGGGGGGGGGGGGGGTAATGGTGGAACCCCTCAAGAGGTAATGTTTAAGTTTCACATGTGATATCGAATTCTAGACTGAACCTCACACTCAATTTTTTCCCTGTTTGCAGCACATGATTGTAGGCACTCTAAATTTGTTAAACAGAAACTAATATTTATTGCATCGGAAAGAAAATAACTCAATATCAACGTCCAGTGCATCAGTAAACTTAGGGGTCTGGTAGGTATACAAGAAAAGATACAGTGCGTGGTAAACTTTTAATAAGCTCCCTCTGTCCTAGAATAATTGGCATTTTGGTTGTATACTAAGTAAATAGAAGACACTATGAATATGAACAAAGCACCTTTCAAGATTCCTAGAAAATTTTATGAACTAGGACTGAGGGAGGGAGTAGTGCATCGGATATGTATATGTTTCATAATTTAGCATGTTTTTGTTTTTGTCTGCTCATTCTTCCTATGAATCTTGATGTCCCTAGTTAACCCTTACACATCAATATGCAAACATTTAAGACAATGGTGTATGGTCATGTGGCAGATTGTGCTTGGCCCTGACGAGTCCGTGAAGGAAGTTTTGGGCACATGTGGCCCTATCGGGCTGCAGGACAACTGTGTCACATCACTGAATATCATTACCAATATTACAATTTATTCATATGGAAAGCAAAGGAAACTAATTTCAGCATCCCAGTGGAAAATGGCAAAATTGTCGGTTTCTACGCGCGATCTGGGGTACTTCTTGATGCAATTGGCATATATATTCGTCCGTGAAGAATAAACTCCGTGGAGACTCGCTTCGTTGTTGTGGCTTGGAGTGTTGTTGTAATAATAAGATGGCTCGATGTCTTGCATCGTCCATAAGATTGGTGCGGTTTGATATATGTAATTGGGTGTGACAAGTTTGAAACCTAAATATAAAATACATGGGTGTGGATTTTTTGCAAAGGATGGTAGATACGCTGGGCACATCTGCCGCTCATGTGTTGCCTTTTGATTTCCTAGTTGAGAGCCCACGCCTTGCAGCCTGACATGATAAGGCGGTCCAGGGAATTCTTTGGATAAAAGTGGACGCAACAGGAGAAAAGAAGGCACCACGGCGTAATCTTGTGAATTAATAATGTAACATAGTGATTGGGATAATGATTTGGTTAATTTAGCTGTCAAGATGCACACCTTGAGCACACATCACATCATGCAAAACGCCACCAAGACCCTATGTTGAATGGCGTCAATATAGGGAAGCATGGAAGATTGATTCTCACCTCAATTAAATGATCCTCGTGTGAGATTGTCAATCTTTTTTTTTTCTCAAATAGAGACAGCCTGAAGAAAACAAATACTGATGCTGCAAAAATAACCTCCGATCTCACATGCCTGATTTATGGAAATTGCTTATAATCTAAACTGCACGTCAGCTAGCTATTAGCTAGCGTGACAACCATCCGTTTGGAATGCGAATTGTACTCATATATCTTCTACAATCCAAACTGTGAAGGTCTAATGATCTGACATCACTTCATGTCAGGAATACGCATGGCACCCATCTGATTGGAGTAGGAATGAGTGGAAAGTCAGATGGAGAGTAACAAAAGCTTGACGTCGCCTTCGTTTCCTCCTCGTATGGAGCCCATTTCCCCTGCGGAGGCGTCATCACCTACGCGCGCGCGGAAGAACAATGGTGTGGCTGGGAGGCCGGACACGGGAAGCGACCACTCTGGCTATTCTGAAAGTGGCTCGCCCGGCAGTGGCCGCATGCACGGGCCAAATCAGGCCCCAGTGGGAGCCGGGAGTCCCAGAAGTTGCAGCTGCGCTCCAACATCTCGCTCAAGAGCAGCTGGGTTAATGGGGCGACAGGGGAACAGCGCCCACATGGGAGGCATCAGTGTTGGCCAAAGTTCCTGTCGAATGCCGAGGATAACTTATGAACGACTAGGGCACTGCGGTGACGGATGAAGATAACCACTGTAATGAATAACACTTGTATATTATAATGCAGCCTCAAGAAGGCTATATATAAGAGGATACATAAGAGAGTTCTAGGAAGACAAGAGTACAATATGAAATAGGAAAAGGACTCTAGTACTATAGACTTCTAATAGGACATTATACACTTAACACCTCCCCTCAAATGCAAGGGGGATACAATAACATTGCATTTGAAAGAGCACTAAATACTAAATTATTACATCCAAAAGTCTAACTCTTCAAAGTCGTCCTGAAGTGAAGTCTTGTGAATTCGCTGAATCCAGTCGAAGAAGTGCAAACGAAGCACATATGTAGAGCCGTCATGGTGACATCAAAAGAATGTTCTTGATCCATAGTCGCAAACAAAACGACGTAAAAAAATAAAGATAGCAAATAAAATGCCCTAGATCAAAGCGAATAGCTAAGTCAACAAACAAATCGACAAGAAAAGCTACGAAAAGACCTAGATGGCTGTATGACACCAAAAAATGACACTAATGTGTTAACCAAACAACAAAATTTGGCTAACCAAAATAGAGACCGACTAACGAAGTATTTGTGGACTCACATGGCATAAACGGACAAAAGAGCAAAGACTTGGATGTGGACGCAGCGGAAAATAAAAAATATGATAGACATTCTAGAAAGAAATGGCAGCTACCTAAGCTGGACAAGGCAAGACTCAGGTGGCCAATCCACATGCACCGTCCAAAGTGCGAGCTGCAGAAAGAAGCAACGCAAGCGGTAGACCAGCCGGCACAAGAAGGCAAGCAACGCAGCCCCGAAGACATGAGCAGAAAAGCAGCAGCAAGCATGCATGGAGACAAGCAGCACTGCAGCTCAAGAAAGAGGCTTCAGCCAGCGGGAGCAGAACAACGAGAAAGAAATCCTGCTTCCTGAGCCGGCAGCCAAGGAATGCAGAGCCGAGCTGCCGGACGAACAAGCCGAGCCGACCACAGAGCCAAGCTGAAAGCGAGCCGAACCAAGGAAGCTGAGCAATGGAGCCGCGCCAGGTCTGGAACGAAGCCGAGCTGAAGCCGAGCCGACAGAAACGGAGCCGAGCGAGCCGAGCCTTCGAGCCATGAACCGAACTGCAGAGCCAAGCTGCTGCTCGAAAATAGATCGAGCCGAGACCGATATCAGGATCGAATCGTGAATCTCGGTGGCGGCGGCAGCAGTTCCAGCGGCAAATCGATTCTAAGCGACGACTGCAGCAGCTGAAAATTGACGACCCGGACCGGATGAAGACGCACAGCGGCGAACCCTGACGAGGAGCTCCAAGGCGAAGGCGCAAACAAGAAGAAGCTAGCCACCATGGAAGGCCGCCTCCGGGAGTTTGAGATCGCTCCTAATAAGACACTGTTAGAATATGTGTCGAAATATAGTGTACGAGTTAGTTACACTTAGGACGTCGAGTTGTATTAGCGGTAGGGTGTTGAGTTGGTATATCCCGGGCTCTTCATAAATATGAGAGGAGGGCCGCTGTTGTAACCATGATCGAGACCTCGTAGCGGCTGGTATTGCATGTTGGGAAAGAGCGCCTGTAGTCAGATGTAGGCTTTGGCTGAACCTCGTTACCAAACATCGTGCCTTCGGTGTCGTCTGTGATCTTGCATCGTGTGATTTGTTAGATCAACCTGTTGTTTCCGCGTGTCATATATTTTAGCAAATGGTATTAGAGCGTAAGAAGATTGACTTACGACGCAGTTGTTTTGTACTGTTCGTGGAGTACTCGGTTGCGGGAGCGCATAGCTGCCGGCCTGGTAGTTTCCTGATCGATCACAAGAGGAGTATTGGACTCGGAGGCGGACTCGTGGCATGTGTGTGCCGTTTTGCGTTGAGCTTGGAACCCGCACAAAAGAAAAGGCAAAAGTCTCTATTGCATGCACCTTGAGAGTATTATTAAATAATGAGGAATTATGCATGTCGGACTCGGTTGGATTTCTTTGGGAAGCTCATGCACGTCAGAGGCCACGCTGTCTGGTGGAGTCCGAACAGGATGCGCACGGCTACGCGAGGGACGGTGTGTGTGCGCAGAGTACTGCTCCGCCTCGGAAGTAGTCCTTCTCGGTCCGGGACAGGTGTCGTGGCGTGGAATAAACCAGGGGCAAGGGGCGAGGGATCAGTGCAGCACAGAACAAGACGACTTGTATGGATCAAGGTAGCAGTTCAGATCGAGGTTTGCTCGATCAGCACAGGCTCAAGATCGGCGTGCAGAAGGCTTCGTTTCTAGTGCAAGGCAGAGGCTCTCGGTTGCGGTCGGCGTAGAGGAACACAAAGGCGGGTGATCGTGACGTTGTTGTCAAGGCGTACTGGCGACCAACGACGTGGTCGTGCAGGACTCTGAGGAGGAGGTTGATTCGTCTGCTGTTGAAGTCAACGAGGCAAGCGGATCGGGCGGTACGACCAGCGTCGAAGGGTTGGTGAAACCGCGTGTTGGCGGGATGAAGCCGACGAGTGTTAGATTTGAGGTGGTGAAGTTTGATGGCAGCGGCAACTTCGGTTTGTGACAGATAAGGGTAAAAAATTTGTTTGCGCAACAAAGTCTTTCGGCTGCTCTAAAGGCGGAGAAACCAAAGAAGATGAAGGATGACGAGTGAGAGGAGAAGCAGGCGTAAGCAGCTGCAACCATACGGCTGTGTCTGTCTGACCATGTCATGTATCATGTCATCGGGTCAACTACACCAAAAGAAATCTGAGACAAGCTGGAGAGTCAGTACATGTCAAAGACGTTGACGACCAAGCTATATTTGAAGCAAAAGTTATATGGGGTGAAGATGCAAGAAGGGTCGGATCTTGCAGAGCACATAAATATCTTCAATCAAATGGTCACGGATCTGATGTGAAACTTGATGATGAAGATAAGGCAATAATTCTTCTATGCTCATTACCACCGTTCTATGAGCACACGGTCACAACTCTGACGTACGACAGGGAATCCATCAAGATTGTGGATGTTACTGCAGCATTATTGGCTCAAGATCAAAGGAGAAAGAATAATGCAGTGGAAGAACCTCAAGCTGAAGGGTTGCTGGTCAGAGGTGAGCGCGAGGGTTAAGGTGGAGGGCATGAGCAAGAGGAAGAAGAAGGTGCGGTGCTTTGACTGCAAGGAGTGGGGACATGTGAGAAAGGACTGTCCAACAAATTTGAAGGGCTCAAGTGCTAACTTGGCAACTTCTAAGAGTGACTCGGATAGCGACGGTGATGTTATCTCGATAGCTATCAAGACACAATCAACTGAAGCGTGGATGTTAGATTCGGCAAGCTCATTTCATACTACACACCATAGGGAGTGGTTCACTTCATACAAGTCGGATGATTTTGGCAAAGCTTATTTAGGAGATGACAGGGGACAGCTTGCTATTGGAATAGGTGAGATCAAGACTCAAGACGGAGCTGAGCGTGTGCTTCGAGGTGTTAAGCATGTGCCGGAATTGCGGAGGAATCTAATTTCGCTTGGAGCTCTACATCGTGGTGGTTTGTTGTTCCGGGCTAAGCCGAATAGGAAGACCATGACGATTATGGAGGGCAATGAGACTGTGATGGTAGGAGAGAGGGCGACATCGAATTTGTACAAGTTACAAGGGTGTTCCGTTGCAGGTGGAATCATGGAGGATGGAGTTGCAAAGATAGCGGTTTCTCTTCGAGCGGCGAGTCTAAGGTGTTAGATTCGTCAGGCGGTTCTACGTGAGGTGCAAAGTCTACAACTCGAGTCCGTGAACATGGAGGTTCGCACATGACGGCTTCAGGATGGTGCAATATTCGCCAAGGTGGAGTTTGTTAGAATATGTGTCGAATATAGTGTACAAGTTGGTTACACTTAGGACTTCGAGTTGTATTAGCGGTAGGGTGTTGAGTTGGTGTCAGACTCATGTATCTCGGGCTCCTCATAAATATGAGAGGAGGGCCGCTGTTGTAACCATGACGGCATAGCGATAGGCTCGCAGGGAGGAGGCGGCTCTCGCCGGGACCTCGTAGCGGCTGGTATTGCATATTGGGGAGGAGCGCCCATAGTCATGTCCCGGGGATGTAAGTTTCGGCTGAACCTCGTTACCAAACATCATGCCTTCGGTGTCATCTGTGATCTTGTATCGTGTGCCTTGTTAGATCAATCTATTGCTTCCGCGTGTCGTATATTATAACAGACTGTTGGGAAGTTAGCTGCGATCTGACTAAAGGGACGAATCACCACCAAGAGCAACAACTACGCGAAGGACTCTACTGCAGACCGAGCCGAAGCCACGCGAAGATCAAAAATACTAGCAAAACAGAAATGAAGGCACAGATAGCGCAGGGATAACATTCAGCTCAAGCCCATGCCAAGATGGCTGATGGCATGATTGTAAATACGATCATTCTCCCCTTTATAAATATAGAGGGAGATGATCTTGTAAGACATCTATTTTTCAGGCCACGAGCCAAGGAACAAGCATTCGAACCGCACTCAATTCTTTCTAAACACTCAACCTCTTCGTCCGGCACCACAGGCAAAAGAGGGCTTCGCGTAACCTAGAACTGCAAGGAACCTGAACGTGAACACCTTCTTCTGGGACTTCGGGATCAGAAGGAGAGCTTCGCACACATCGGTCAACGATTTGGACCATCAAAGTGGGCTTCACAAGGTGACTCAAACGCCTCTACGACCTTCGACCGCCTTCGAACGAGCAAGGATCACATCAACTCTTCGTTGGAGGGCTTTGACGTCACATCAAGACCTTCGATCCCCCAACATTTGGCGTCGTCCGTGGGTCGAACCCACTATAAAACGAAAACAACTTCAAAAGATGACAGAATCGAAGGCCACCTGCATACAACAAGAACGAAGCAAAGAGCAAGCCACAGAAAAAGGAGGAAGACCAAAACGAAACACAAAGCGGAAGGTGATACATTCATTCAGAACAAAGTTACAGAGGCACCAAACGAAGTCGAAGACCATTCAGAAGTATTTGAAGCAAGAAACAAAACAAAGAAGAAACAAGAAAATACAAATATCTACTTCTTCGTTTTACTACGAGTCCGACTAGCCACCCCAGCTAGCTGCGAAGGCCCAGCTCGCTTATCTTTAGAGCCTTCGTCATCACTGATAATAATCACCCCTGGAGGAACGACAGCAAGAGGAACAGGTTCCACAGGAGCTTCGACCATCGAACGATTATAAACAACCCTGTCAAGCTCCTTGAAATGATCTACATGCTCCTTCGAAAGAACATCTCCATGCTTGAATCCACCATAAACAAGAACCTTCAGCACACCGCGAGGAAGCCGATCCCACAAAGCCTCCATGAAGAAAAATGTTGAAGATTTGGACAAAAGAAGATGAAGACACCTGATATATATATACACCAAGGAAGAACATTCCAGATGTCTATAAAAATAACTGACATTTTCAAAGAAAAATGTTGAAGAATTAGACAAAAGAAGATGAAGACGCCTGATGTATATATACACTAAGGAAGAACATTCCAGATGTCTTAAAAAATAACTGACATTTTTATATAAAAGAATAGAGTCTTGTCGCACTACAAGACAAGATGATGGTAACCTGCTTTAAACGCAGACGTTTCGAATTCACCAAGAAAGGCAGAAAAATAAATTCACCTTCGACGAAAAATCTTCGAAGCTGAATTTCAAAGTGATGGTAACCTGCTTTAAATGCAGACGTTTCGAATTCGCCAAGAAAGGCAGAAAAAAAATTCACCTTCGACGAAAACTCTTCGAAGCTAAGTTTTTCGATATGACAACCCGCTATAAATGCAGATGTTTCGATTTCGCCTAGAAAATGGCAGAAAGATACATTCACCTTCGAAAGAAAATAATCGAGGATGAATTTATCAGCATATGAAAAATGAAGCCTTGTCACGATATCAGACAAGATGACAAGAATAAGCCATCGAAACAGAAGATCGCCAAGAAAGGTAGAGAAAACCTCCTCGCCTTCGCAAAGAAATTGCGAAGCGATTTCAATGGCAAAAGAGCCGAAACGGTAATTTTTCATCACAAGAAAAATTACCATCCAAACGCTAAGAGAAAGCCGACCAAAGATTATGATTCGCCAAAAAGAGCGAAGCCAACACCAAAGGAGGCTAAAAAGCCATCATAAAAGTAAAAGTCAAAAAGAATACCACAAAAGTAGCGAAGGCATCATCCATTGAAAGGCTAAACAAGCCAAAAAAGTGGGCAAGATGAACAAAATCACACCTTCGCAAAAACGAAGGCATGGAGAAGAAAACAAGACTAAGTGAAAGCCGACGAGAATATAAAATAGCGCAAAGCCTCAGATAACCAAAAAACGAATGCTATTACAAAACTATCTAACAAAGGAAGGAAACAGAGAAAATAATTTCAAGTTATTACAAAGATGCGCAAGCACAATAACTGCGAAAATTCAAAGGCCCTGTGCAGAGCTCGAAGTCATCGCACAACATGAAGTACATGAACAAAAGATATTTGATGCAATAAGGCCTTAGGAGCTTCAGTACAACTTCTATTACATCAAAAGAGGTACCCAAAATAGATACAGAGCGAAGGTCATCCAAAAAGCTATCTACAACAGCTAATCGAAGGAGTTCAAGAAGAATCTTCGGGGACGTCAGGAAAAGACGCTTGACTTTGTTCCACCAAAAATCATCGATCAGATTGACACACTTGCCTTCGACAACTCCAAAATCATGGGAAGGATTCGAAGACTTCATAGAAAAACCTGGATGCCCAATCAAGCCAAAAGCATTGTTGTCCTTGCTAAAAAGGCTGTGAAGAAGATCTCGAATCATAACCATCATGGCATCAAAAGAAAAGCTTATGCATACATCAGCAAGATTAGCCAAGCTCGTGCGAAGCCATTCATTCGCATCCTCCAAAGAGACATCTGCCGGAACTTCGTCATACTTCGCTCCAAGCGCCTCAAAAAGCTCTTTGACTAGGTCACAAAGGGCAAGTGATTTGGTGAAGGAGTTATCAACAGAAGCAATCTATAACTAAGATGCCTTCGAGAGACGAGATGAAAGATGTTCATTGAATAACCTCTCTTTCTCCAGCGAAACCTTCCTCTCTCGAATCTTTTCTTCGAGAACCGACAAGTCAGAAACAAGGCTAGATTCACGATTTTGAAGGGCTTCAACTTCAGTAAGCAAACTAGAGGAAGAAGCAGATGCAGTTTTCAAAGACTCCTCCTTAGCAGAAAGAGAAGCCTCAAGAGATGTCATGTGAAGTGAATCACCAAAAGAACTTTGGAAGTCACGAGCACAAGCTTGTGTAAGAAAAATAGACTACAAAAAGAGAAGAAAATCGAAAAAATTAGAAAAACAAAAGGCGAAGCGCAAAGGCAAGAAGAAAATTCGAAGACTAACCTTCACTTGATGAGCAATCATCGAACGAAAGAGAACATCCTTCGAAAGGTTCGATAATCCAAGCTCAACCTTCGGAAACTGAACTTGACGAGCAGCAGATTCAAGAGGACCCGAGGCCTGAATATCATCATTAATCGACGATAGCATGGCCCCGATGTCCAATTCAAGAGACTTGGAATTCGAAGCTCCTAAAAATGAAAGAGATGCGAAAGATTGTCAGAACAATGACAATAAAAAATAATCATAATAAACAAAGAGAAGAAAGCAAAATATCATTCTGAAGGCACAAACCTGGATTTGAAGATGGCAAAAGCAAAACGGTAGGGACAGTCGAAGGCAAATCAACGCCCAACGAAGAGGCCACATCCTGGCTGGAAGTTGAAAACTCCGAGAACTTCCGTTTTCCGAGCAACCCAAGAAAGGAAGAACTCTTCGAAGGACAAAAAACTCCCTTCGACCCAGAACAACTAGCCCTAGAACCCTCGGGGGTGACAGGCGAGAAGCGATTGACTCAGCACCCACATCAACTGTGCGGATAATATCCGAAGCAACATTTGGAGGTCTTCACACCACCTCCAAAGGCACAGCCGAACAGTCTTCACGATTAGCACCGAACACAGCAGGAGGCACAGCTGAATTCGAAGGATCATCAGGAGATGGTTCTTCAAAGATAAGTGTTGACGGTACAAAATTCCCGAATTCAAGGTCAAAATATCGGTCAATAAATTAGTACTCACCAAGATTCTGTTGATAGTAGTTAGGAATTAACATACTTCCACGAGTTTTGGTGTATTTTTGATGCAGGAGTGAATTATGGAATAAAGTGGGTCTGCACCGAGGAAAAGGCAGGCCGGTCGGCCCCACTTGGTGGCCACAGGCCTCGGCCTTTCTCCAGGGGACGGGAAATGGGCTCAAACTCGCAAAAATCATAGCCCATGTGGCAGAATTCACCGACATACCGTCTGGTGGGCTGAGTGGGCCTCAACTTGGCCCTCACTCCTCTTCTGCCGCCCCCACGAAGCAA
>LAPY01002444.1:63599-76404 GCA_000970635.1 Eragrostis tef
AGTACTCCCTCCGTCCAAGAATATAGTGTACATCTAGTTTTGTCCTAAGTCAATTTTTTTAAACTTTGACCAACAATATCTCAAAATATATATTATTTTAAAATAAGATAGTTATATATTATGAAAGTTCATTTCACGATGAATCTAATAAATACATTTTTATATTGTCAATTCTTATGGTTTTCTAGATATTATTAGTCAAAGTTTAAAAAGTTTGACTTAGAACAAAACTAGATGTACACTATATTTTTAGACGGAGGGAGTATATTGCATCGTGGAGCAATATGATATGCTCCATAAATCGTTCCCCACATGTTTGAGTCATGTGCTCGTCGCTTCAGTGGAAGGCCCCTGCCGTTTCGTGAGCATAGGAGCATTTACTCACTTTATTAGATATGGTGGGATGGTGAAACTGATTATTATGATAAATTTGTGGACTAAGTAGTGATAGGTTTGGCTGCCCTGCTTAGTCGATTAGGGATCTATCCTTGTTACTGTTGTCCTAAGCGAATTGCCGTCCTATCATCATGTTTTATATAATGGTTAAGCAAATTACCTTTTTTTACTCAATTTTTTTCTTGGATGTCAGAGGTGTGGGTCAGGGAACTCGGTCATCATAAGAGGAACTAACGTTTAGGTTTGGTCCAGGGCACGGCCCATAGGTTTCTCTGGATCAACGGCAAATGCCTCAAACATGTGGGGGACGATTTCACAACAGTTGTCATGAGTGCTCCCTTGTCCAATTTTGGACGGTTGCATTAGTTGGGGGATAATACGTACCCTGGGCCGTATCTTTACCTTGATATGTTACTTGTATGTTCAGTAGATCTAATCCTGTTACAGTAAATGCAGTAAGCCTGTGCGGGTATAAACTCATCGACTACAGCCCCGAACATTATCTACCAGACAATTAAAATTCTAGAAGTATGTGGAAAAACAGCCGCACATGTGTAAAAATCAAGATATTTAATTACAGGCCCCCGGTGCCATCGATTATGTGGTTAGGATGATCTAGGACTACTTTCCTATCACTATCATCAGTACATCAGTCATTGCAGAATCCTGCAAAGTTTTCGTGGCCTACATTGTATATGAGTAGATTTGCCAAATCTTCACCATTGGGTGCACGAGCGACACGGGTTGTGCTCATGGAAATTGTAGGTTCTGTATAGTTTTTTAGAAAGGAAAGTATGTATTAATTGTATCGATTGATACATGTAGCTCTTTATTATTACAAGCCGGGTCCACGTAACAAAAAAAGGCATCAAAGGAAATGTTGATGACATCCATGACGGCGTCAATAGAGCTTATTTCAAATAAACAGGAGGTTCTGTATAGGTAAACATGCATCTTAGCAAAAGGGAACCACAATACATATAATATACGGTCAAATGGAAAGCATACACAACGATGTCTGCCCACACATTTACATCCGCTTTGAGAAGCAACGGCAGTTCTGTCGGCCAAAACCATATGCTCCAGTGCTCCTGTTTCAGCATCTCGCTCCTTTTTCAGCACGTTTAGATTTTTCGTAGCACGCTCCTCGGAACAAATCTAGTCTGGGCGAATACATCTGTTTGATTTGTCAGAGCAGGTTACTAGCCCATTGGGAGAATTGACATCAAGATGGAGACCATTGGCAACATGTCGAGAAAACTGCGGCATAAAGCAGTTGAGGCTTGAAGCCGGTGGCAATCAAGCAGCTAGCAATGGCAGCGACAGGACAGCCATGTGGTTGCACACTGGCATGGGATCGACGGGCGCGAGGGCGGTGCATCATAGGAAACGTGGGGACTGTGTAGTTGACGTGTCAGCTAACTTTTAAACACACGGGATAATAGGAGAACAAAATATCATTTGGACTGGTCAACGGATCCATATATATATAAAACCATACATCCTGCTGGTGCAGCCATCCTAGAGCGAATTGAAGCTCGCGGCCATGGCTTCCCCCTCCGCCGTCCTCATCGGCGCCGCCTTCCTCATCGCTGCCGCCGTCTACATCCACCGCTACGACGACGACGGAGGCGGCAACCGAGACGCTTCTGCCGCCACCACCACCACGCACCTCCACTTCTTCATGCACGACGACTACACAGGCCCGCGGCCGACGGCGGCGCGCGGCGTCACTCCGGCGACAATAACGCCGCCGCCGGGAGCACACCGCCGCCGTCGGAGCTGACGAAGTCCCCGCGTCAGTTCGGCGACATCGTGGCGCTGAACAACGCGCTGACGCAGGGGCCCCGCGGCGACAGCGCGCGCGTGGGCACGGCGCAGGGGTTCGCGGTGCGCGTGTCGGAAGGCGGCATCGTCTCGCACCTGACGGCGCATCGACATGGACGCCAAGGTGAGGGAGTCGGTGGTCGTCGGCGGCACGGGACGTTTCCGGTTCGCGCGCGGGTACATGCTAACCAGGAACTACGACTACGACCTCGCCCGCGGCGGCGTCGTAGAGATCGACGTCTACCTCCAGCACTAAGTTATACTTGTGAGCTTTGTTCGTGTTATTCACCAACGAGTTCGTTTACACTCGTTGCAAGCATATTGATGTGCGTACTGGACTAAAAATATAGTTATTTTCTTACTACATACAGGTCGGTATCATTTACTTTTATCTACAAGTGTGTGAAGTTATTAATTGCACAAAAGCTTTGTTTTCTGGTAGCAAAAATGCCCGTGCGTAGTGCTGGGACTCGGGCCGTGCTCGGGCCGGCACGGCACGGTACGGGCCCGTCGTGCTTTGTGCCATTTCGTGCCGTGCCGTGACGGCCCGTCGGGCCGCATCGTGCCGTGCCGGTCGGCCCGACCTGACATGACAAAAATGCGGCCTGGGCACGGCACGGAACACGGCGGGCCATCGTTGGGCTGTGCCAAGCACGGGCACGGCCCGGTTTCGACAAAAGCCTCTTTCAGAAGTGCATTTACAATATAGAAAATGCGCATTTTTGTTATTTAAATTGATTCTTTTTATAGTGTTACATATATAAAATAACTTAAAAAATTTCACCAAAATTACAATAGCATAGTACAGATAAGTTACATGTTTATATCAATTTTGAGTTCCAAAATCATCATAAAAAAACAAAGGAAATGTGAGTTTTTGCAATTTTTATCTCCAAAACTACATTGAATTTTGAACTCAATTTTGGTGAGGAGCTGTTCCAAGTCAATACCAACCTCTATAATTTCTGAGAATTGTTTTCAACAATATTTGCATGAATGTGTGTTCAAAATTTACTAAACAATATAGAAGTTATGAGTTTTTAAGATAAATGAGGAGCATTTCAATCTTAAATGAGTGAAAGTGTCATAAAAAAATTTATACAAAATTCCTATGTGTAGAGATGTAGAAGTTGTACTTCCACACAAAAAATTACTTAAAAAATCAAATTGGTTGGAGATTAACAAAAATTTGAAGATAATGATGAATAGTGTCCATTAGTTTGCATACAAAGATTCCACATAATAGAGATGTTTTTTTTGAAGATTATAGAAAAAAGAATCATCGAATTCGGAACACGTATGCAAAACTAACGTTGGTTAAAAATAAAAAACGCATTGTCAGGCCTTCGGGCCGTGTCGTGCCACGTCCAGGCCACGGCCCACCCGGATTTGGCCCGGCTCAAGTCCCAGGACTACCCGTGCGTTGCCACGGGTTGGCCGGGAAATGTTTTTTGAATTCGAACTGTTCAAGTAAATGTCAAAAAGAGACCTATGAAAAAATTCCAATTCCACAACAAACACACCTTGAAGAATTCATTCCGAGTAATGGCATTCAAGTTATAACTAATATCAATCGCCCAGTCAGCCACTGAGATGCCATCGGTTCTGTGCTCCATGCACCATGTACCTCAGTTAAGAAAGTGACTTCGTTCTTCTGCAGTTAAGATCTACAGACACTTCTGTAAACTATCTGATTTTATGTATGGCTAAATTAATTAATCTATGTCATGACATGTCAGTTCATATGTCCTTGAAGAATTAAAATCGGGTGTAAATTGCCAAATGTTAATCATGTATGTAAACTAGTATATACTGGAGATCAAGCGACGTAAAAACAGAGTAGGCAACTATGCACGACAGAAACAGAGTATCTTGCTATTCCCTCTTGTCGTCAAGGCGACACTGACGATTGACGTACTTCATGATCCGCCACCGCGTTGCTCTCTGCTCAGCTTCTACTGGACTGCTTCCACACAGCCTCTGTTCCGTCGCTGCTCTCCTTCGAGCTGCCCTAATGCTCCACTCTCTCGTTCCCTTCTCTAGCTCCACCCAGATTGCTGCAGATTGGTTGCGTGGGTTTCAACCATAGGGTATGCTGCACTGGCAAAGGAAGTTCCAAAAGAGGGTGGATGGTGCATTGGCAAGATCCCCAGGTAAAGAACACAACCTCTTTGGTGGAATCTTCAGGGAACATGTTCTTTCTGGTCGGCTGGCCGTGCTTCAATTACTGCCTTTGAGTAATCTTTACCTTAACTGGAAGGAATTTCCAACTGGCATGCTCTGCCTCTTCCTTCTACCATCGTCCATCGATTGGAGCCCCCAAGGCCACAACACAGCTCGATTACGACGGTTCAGTGCTTCCCAAGGTAGTATAGCTGTGGGTCTTCGATAAGACGAGACCAACTTAGCGCTAGATAGCGTTTTCCCGTGGCTGTGAAATATTGGGCCCTGCAGTGTCCCAGAGATATAGATAAGACTTTGGACATCAAGCAAACCTTGGATGTATTGAGAAGAACACGTAATACTTTGGTACAATAAATGTAATTGAGAACCAAAGTGTTAATGTTACCTGTATTACCTGTACAACGGATTTAATCATTCTGATTTTCCTTTCAACTAAAGTGTGCAAGGGACAATCAAATACTATTTTTAGTTGTCTTAGTTGAACAGCTTCAAAACCAAAAACGAGTTGGAAAGAAGCTGTTAATCAAATGGGAAATTGTATCAAATCTTTTTTACCCCTCAATGGTTCTAACGGTTACTTTTCGAGGAGTTTTACATTGCCCTATATCACTAGTATAATACCACTGGTATAATAAAAGATAGTATGGTCATTTTACTCGTATAGCCACATTTTCAGCCGGTATTCCACAACGAAATCGTTTTGCAAAACCTCCTCCTCGTTCTAATGCCGCCATCGTGCACATACCCACCTGAGGTTTCTGCGCCCACACCACACTCAAGATCTCTCCCACCACCCCGCACTACGCCGGCGTCCCACCCTTGATCTTCCCCTTGCTCGTCATCCAGCGCCTCCATGGCGTTCTCGATCTCTCCAGCTCGCAGCCACCCTCAATCTCCCCTTTCGCTTGTGCCACCACCCCCGCGATCTTGTCCAGATTACTTTGGTACAATAAATCTAATTGAGAACCAAAGTGTTAATGTTACCAGGACTTAATCATTCCGATTTTCCTTTCAACTAAAATGTGCAGGGGACAATCAAATATTAGTTTTAGTTGTCTAATTTGAACAGCTTCAAAACCGAAAACAAGTTGGAAATAAGTTATTAATCAAATGGGAAATTGTAACAAATCTGTTTTACCCCTTAATGGTTCTAATTGTTACTTTTCGAGAAGTTTTACAGTGTCCTATATCACTAGTATAATACCAGTGGTATAATAAAGGATAGTATGGTCATTTTACTCATTTAGCCACATTTTCAGTCGGTATTCCACAATGAAATCGTTTTGCAAAACTTCCTTCTCGTTCTAACGCCGCCGCCGTACACGTTTTTTTAGATAATGAGAATATGTGTTACACCTGGCGTTGACTTTTCAAGAGAGTTACAGCCAAATTGGCTTTGACTTTCAGGAAAGTTACAGCCAAATACGAAGACCAAACAAACGACCAACATCAGAAGTGCACAAGCGCACACCGATAAACACCATTAAACCAAAAAAGATAAAAAAAATCTCCATGTACTACAGCTTTTGTCTTCCAAAGCGGCCTAAATGAGAAGGTCTACTCCATCAGCTTTCTTCTCCAAAGATGACTGCATAGGGAACGAACAACTATGGAGCATGAGCCAATCCTGCGACGACGAACTGCATCAAATGATTAAGGCGAAGAGCATTCAAACTCAGCCGAGGTTTCTGGCCCCCCCATCACACTCACGATCTCTCGCAACACCCCGCGCTACTCCGGCGTCCCACCCATGATCTTCCCCTTGCTCATCATCCAGCGCCACCGTGGCATTCTCGATCTCTCCAGCTCGCGGCCACCCTCAATCTCCCCTTTCGCTTGTGCCACCACCCCCGCGATCTACCAGATTAATTACCTAGAACGTCAACAAATCTTATGGACTACATACGTGCAGATGGGCCGGACGCCGGTCTTACCCTGATTACTATGGCAATTAATTAGCAGGTTTACACAATAGATTACCATGAGCATCGTTCAAGATTAGATTCGTGTGAGGCTTATCCCAACTGCTTGGGTACGACAATAGATCTTGTTAACAGAACCCAAACATCGTATATGAAATGAAACTTGACGCGATTCATTCGATTAGGGTATAGATTCCGCCTTTGTTAGTATAAACAATTACATATTTAATTACCATTTAGTTTCTTTCCTAAAATACCCTGGTATTCTGAATACTACTAAAAATACTAATAGTATTAGAGGTGGAAGGACAACCGATCTGAACCGTCGGATTATAAATACCACTAGTATATACAATTTAGTACTTTAGAAAAAATAATTCACGCGATAACTATTTAATAAGAACTGAATAGTTTTAGACGAATACAGACATTGATTTGAATACAATTCTTAACAACAATGTTTTAGCAAATACGGTTCTTATCACAGGAGATAGATACCGGTGCAAAAAGAGTATAATACATAAAGGTAAATCTTGTGAGTGTTGTAAGGACTTATTGAAATAGAATGAAAAACCTGCAAGACTCACACAATCTACAGGGACGAACACATTGGAAAGCAAGCGATAGATGAATGCTGCAGTGCTGTTGAAATGCACATGATGTCGTAGAATCTTGTTGTCGAAAAACTCTACTTGTTGACTTGGACCTCTTGAAGATACGCCATCTTCGTGTGCATCCCATTAATGTACCACCGGGCATTGAAGTCCCCGTGTAGATGCAATAGCCATAGCTTCTTCAGTGAGGTAAGTGTTTCAATGTTTTGAGGAGTCTTGTCCAGACTTGGAAGTGACACAACATAAAAACCTTGGATTCTTTGCAGAGCACCTTTAGCAATCGTAATCTGGTTGACATTGAGCAGGTTCTTCAAAACAAGCGTCTTCAGCTTTGGGGAGCACCCTACAGAAACCTCCAAGGTCTCTACACTGCTCGCCCTATTAAGGCTCAGAAAAACTAGGTTTGGCACATGTGGTGCAAGAACTAGCAGTGGGTCGTCCGTAAGACCAGACCAGCTTAGAGCTAGATACTTGAGGTTTTTCCCGTGGCTGTGAAATATTGGGCACTGCAGTGTCCCAACTGCCCAACGACCACGGATAATCAACCTGTGGAGCTTTCTTGACTCTGCTGGGTTGAGAGCTTCCAAGCAAAGTGCATGCTCCTCATCACTTGCGTTGAGAAGCAAGCTGGAGAGAAGTGGCATCTTCTTCAGGCTAGCAAAAAGCTTAGCAGAATGTGCAGCATTTACGTTGCCAATCCAAAGGCTTTGTAACCAGTTCATTTTTGCAAGTTGGTCTGCAAGGTTCTCACTGGCTTCCACAGTCTCAAGTGTCTGCAGTTCCATCAAGTTTGAGAGATCCTTGGGAGCAGGTATCCCGATGAAGTACTGAAAACTTCTTTGCCTTTCGTCGACGACTCTGTCTGCTAAAAGATGCCTCAGCTTCTTGATCTTAGCTATGCCTCCTGGTAGCTTTTCTATTTTTGTTTGCTTGATGTCCAAGGTTTGTAGGTTTGACAACTTCTCAATACATTCTGGTAATGACTTGACCTTTGTGCGCAGTAAGCCAAGGTAACTCAGATTAAACAAGTTCTGAATAGATGCCGGCACTTCTGTGATTGCAGAATCTTGCAGCTCGAGAACAGTAAGGTAGCAGCAAGTAGAAAGAAATGAGTCTAACATTTGATTTGTGGACGTTACGGACTGAAATGACATTAGGGTGCGGAGGCATGGGAAACCTTCTGTCTTAGAATCACTATCTGTCCATCCATATGACGACAAGCGACGGACATCCTTCTCCATAAGTAACATTGCAGCACGATGATTTGCTGCACCAAATTTCTCCTTTTTAGCAGTAGAAAGAGCCAGATCACGAACAATGGCATGCATCTTACAGGTGCTGACCCTGCCAAGCTCATCGTAGTCCACTACTTGCAGCATGTTTCTGGTGATGAGTTCCATGAGATTTAACTCGGCTACATCTTCTCCTGTATTGTCTTCATGGGCCACTGCAAAGCCTTCGGCAACCCATTGCCTAACTAGGTTCTCCCGTAATATGGTGTAATCTTCGGGAAACAGGCTGCAGTACAGGAAGCAGTTTCTAAGGTTCCCTGGTAAGTTGTTGTAGCTTAGCTTCAGAATTGCCTGGACATCATCTGTTTTCGATAGCTCAGTCCGGAACTGCTTGTACACTTGGTTCCAGGCATGCTCTGATTGTGGCTTCGATGACATGAGGCTCCCCACTGAGATAATTGCTAGTGGCAGGCCCTTGCACCTTTCTACTATATCGCCGACCACTTTCTCAAGCTCAGTTGGGCACTTCTTGTCCACTGTGTTACTAGAGGCCCTTGCACAGAACAAGCAACGTGCATCAGCATCGTCCAAAGGCTGGAGCTGAAGGTGATGTCCCAAGGATGTGAGAGAAGCAACATCGTCTCTCCGTGTTGTGATGATGACACGAGTTGATTTCAGATGCTTGAAAACATCTTGCATCTTTTCATACACATCTCTGTCCCAGACATCATCCAGGACAACCAAACATTTTATGTTGCCTTTGAGCCTCGACCCTATTTCTTGCTTCAGCACAAAGGTGTCCATTTGGTCCATGCTAGCTGACAGTGGCTTCTCAGTGTACCCGATCTTCCAGAGTAGTTCCCTCAGCAAAGCATCCGGTGTATAGGTCTGCGAAACGGATATCCATGCACTAACTTCAAAGGTATTCTTCGTCTCTTCATACACATTGGCAACCAGAGTGGACTTTCCTAATCCACCCATACCAGACACTGTTATCACGGTTCTGTCCGGTTCATTGGAGCCAAGAAGCCATTCTATCAGCTTAATCTTGTTTTCTTGAATCCCAACGAGATCTTCATCTTGAACAAGAACTGGAAAAAAACCTTGAGACCCCCGTCGATCAAAAGGGACAGTACTTTTTGGAACAGCTTGATCAATAGGGAGCCAGTCTTTTCGCAGTTCTACCACTTTCTCTATCTCTTTCTTTACTTTGACTACCTCATCGGCAACATCACTGAAAACCTTGGCATAATGTGCCCCTTTAAAGAACTTCGTGACTGAGCTTTCTTCCTGCCACGGTAGAATGTGGTAGGAGTATTTGTCCATTACATCCTCAACTCGGAAGGACACCTTCCGCAGCTCGCCAATCCATTCCTGGACAGCTTTTTTGCCGAGGTCTGTGGATTCCAAATCTTGTATTACACCGCTCATCATAACCAAATCTTTCTTTACATTCTCAAGATTATCTGGCATCTCCCTCAGGTTAGCTACCTTTTCAGACAGTTTGGTTTTTAGTTCCTCCATGACCTTGTTTCCCAAGACAGAAGCAATCTTTGTGATGGCAACGAACGCCACCTCTGCCATTAGCTTGTTTCTTACAATGTTAATATGGAGCATGTCACAATGATGTGATAGACAAAAGAGGAAGAAGAGAACCAACACAGTTGTGTGCAATAACCTGGCAACTATAATTGAGAAATCCCTCCGTTCAAAAGGAAAAAAAAAATCGAGAAATCCCAATCGTGATAGAAGAGTAAGAATGCATATACTAGAACATAATTTCTCTGTCTTTCCTATCTTGAACAAGAACTGGAAAAAAACCTTGAGACCCCCGTCGATCAAAAGGGACAGTACTTTTTGGAACAGCTTGATCAATAGGGAGCCAGTCTTTTCGCAGTTCTACCACTTTCTCTATCTCTTTCTTTACTTTGACTACCTCATCGGCAACATCACTGAAAACCTTGGCATAATGTGCCCCTTTAAAGAACTTCGTGACTGAGCTTTCTTCCTGCCACGGTAGAATGTGGTAGGAGTATTTGTCCATTACATCCTCAACTCGGAAGGACACCTTCCGCAGCTCGCCAATCCATTCCTGGACAGCTTTTTTGCCGAGGTCTGTGGATTCCAAATCTTGTATTACACCGCTCATCATAACCAAATCTTTCTTTACATTCTCAAGATTATCTGGCATCTCCCTCAGGTTAGCTACCTTTTCAGACAGTTTGGTTTTTAGTTCCTCCATGACCTTGTTTCCCAAGACAGAAGCAATCTTTGTGATGGCAACGAACGCCACCTCTGCCATTAGCTTGTTTCTTACAATGTTAATATGGAGCATGTCACAATGATGTGATAGACAAAAGAGGAAGAAGAGAACCAACACAGTTGTGTGCAATAACCTGGCAACTATAATTGAGAAATCCCTCCGTTCAAAAGGAAAAAAAAAATCGAGAAATCCCAATCGTGATAGAAGAGTAAGAATGCATATACTAGAACATAATTTCTCTGTCTTTCCTATGTCAATAAAACAATTGAGATTCTGTAACTTATGCATTATTTTTCTTGGATACCATAAAGAACGCAAACATGAGACTGGCTGGAGAAAAATTTATTGACGAGAGGAAAGACTCCAACTAGAAGGGATACTGTCTGTACCTTCCAAAAATTTTAACAAGTGTGTGTACAGTACACGTACATTCTCCACAACTCACAAGCACAACGGGTAAGATATATACCAATGATTCAATGAAATGTTGCATATTGTCACATCCCAAAATTTCTATTTAATTTGGGTTGTGAAGCATTTTTGCTAGCTCTTGTTTGAAAATAAATGAATTTTTTATGTGATGAGAAATGAATTTATAATATTATAGAATAACTTAAGGATATTAATGGTTGGATAAATTCCTTATTAAGATTATCCTAAATTACTAATATCATTTTCTTTCATTTGATCTCTCTCTTTTTCAGTTTCCTTTTTATTTTATTGATCCGAAATTCTAAAACTCCAGCCAGTTGTTGGGCTGAATTCGCTTTGGCCCAATTTACCTTTCTCTTTTCCTTTCCCTTTTTCGTTTCTCTCAGGCCGCTTTCCCTTTCTTCCCCGAGGCCCATCTGCGCAGCCCAGCTAGGCCCACCTGGCCCGGCAGCACGCCAGCAGACATCATCACCCCACCCTATCCGCCGCCACGTCGTACGCCGCCGCTCAAAGGCCCGGACTCCCTTGGGCCCCGCAGCTATAAAAGGAGGACCCCACCTGCACGCGCTGCCTTTTCCCCAACCCCGCTGCCTCGCACAAACCCGCCTCCCATCGCAGCAATGCGCCGCCGCCATTGTTGCCAATGACCCAAGCTTGTCCCGCGAACGAATTGAGGACGACGCCCCCCTCCAAGATGATGAGTCGTCAAGCTTCTCCGCGATGCTCCACTCATCCGCCATCCTTCCCGTCGAAGCTCCGTCATCCGTAGCATCTCCGCGAAATCACCGATGAGTCGACGCAGTGCCTCATCGTCGCACTCTCTTGTCTGACCATCTTCAGTCCCGCGAGACCTCATGGTGAGCACAGCCCTCCACTCCTCTTTCTTCCAGTACAAATCCCGTCGAACCGAGCTCCATAGTTCGACGTCTAGCAACTGCCCCTCCAGCCCCCTGGACCACCATGAACCAGCCACTCTGCCACGGTGCACAGAATTGTGGACCGATTCCACATAATTTCCTTCACAAATATAAATCTAGAAAACCCTGATAATTATTTTTTTGCTATTTAGCCCCTGTACTTCTGGTAATTTGAACTCGCAGTTCCACAATCATTGTTTCTCTTGTATATAAGCCCTGGAAACCTTTCTGTTATTCAAAGATTAGCCCCTGAAACCTTTAAATCCTCATATCTTTATTGGTACTCTGATTTAGATCAGTGGCGGAGCTATAGGGTGGACAGGGTGGGCCGCGACCCAACCCTACCCCATCCCCATTGCTGGGACTTATTCTATCATCGTTGATTAAGGTGATCAGGTGACAAGAATGACAGCGTATTCCCTCTTGAGGATTACAGAGCTTGCCCCTTGAGCCGTGCTCCCGGAGGGCTATTTATAGGGATGATGGGTGATTTTGGTCGTAGGACCAAAATACCCTTCAACCGCCTTTACAGATGTATAAGCCCTCGAGTACAAAAATGTCCTAAGGGTAATGTCATCATTTTCCATCAAGGCTTCGCCTTTGGGTCCCAATGAGCCATGACCCCGCTGCTCTTCTCACCGTCGGCTTTCTTCTCTGAGTTGCTGTTCCGTCGCCATTCCTCGGCGGGGTCTGCCTCTTCTAGCTATGTCGACGCTCTCTCCCCCAACATAGCCCCACGCGGTGGCGGGCTATCGCAATGGTTTCTTTTTGCGATGGCTCACCGCCGCGGTTCGTGCAGGGCGGCGACTGGGCTGCCAACGTCATCGCCTGAAAAAGAAACAAAGAAGAAGACAAAGAAAACGAGGGTGGTTGTGCAAAATGACCAGAGATGAGGATAATTGCACAAAACGACACAATGCACTTCGGTTTTTTTTTCGACCGGCGCGCCTTTTGAGAGCCGGCATTAAAGGCGCGGGCAGAGGGGTCGGCCTATAAAAGGGGGTGGAGGGGTTTCGAC